>JAODTR010027672.1:0-22644 GCA_025399935.1 Amblyopsis rosae
TGAGCTTGATATACTGAGCTTGATATAACTGGTAATGTACTTAGCTAGGCTACATAAACAGTTAGAGCCTCATTTAATTATATGTTAATATTTTATATTTTTGCCCCGTGGTATCGAAATAAGTATCGAGAACCGTGGCATTACACTGGTATTGGTATCGACTACTAAATTTCTGGTATCGTGACATCCCTAATGCAGTCAGCTGCCCATACATACACACAAGCCTTCTAATGTGCATGTTCTTCAGAATATTCTTCAATGGCTTGCGGTGGAAAAAACGACCACAAAAACCTACTAGGACGCAGTCAGTTGCTGGCATAACGCATTATTTTCACACAGTATCTTCTGTTGTGGAAAAGCATTTTGTCAAAGTTTTGATGTTAGTCCCACTTAAGATGTTATTAGTTTCTAAGTTGCTGGATTCAGATGTTATTTATCTACTGTAATTTACTCTTGTTCCCAAACTACTCCAAGAATAGTAAAGTAATAGAGGCACTATAATTTTACAGAAATTAATAGCCATGCACCCTTGAGTACCATGTTACCACATGCATTCTGTTGAGATCTTCTCCAACATAAAATCATGTTTTAGTTGTTTAATGTGGACTGCTGAGTAAATGTAACAAATAGTTATCACATGTGAGAGCGTTAGACCGTAGGCTAGCAATCAAAAAAGTAGTCTGCTGTAATGTAGGTGCCGCATTTTAAGAGAATTTAATGAAAGAAACTAAATATCAAATAGAATAATGTTTTACACAAATGAAGTAAAAGGGTCCATGTAGCCAACACATGGCATGGTATCATGCAGTCTCATTTGTCTTGACAGAATTATTAATGTAGAGTAAATTGCCTAATGTAGCCTAATATCTGGCGAGGCGAGTGCTAAAAGTAGTGAACCATGGTGCACGGATGAGGCTGATTATGACTAAAGACTGGATGATTTGGTTCCCAAATTAGTCTGACATTGTGAAATCCCTTGTTGTTGCGCTTTTAGAGTAAAGCCAAACCTGAAACATATACATGGTCTTTGTCAGTGCTGTCAGTTATGCAATAACATGAAGAGCTAACCCTTAATTAGCAATACAGGGCGTATAGTTGGCTTTAACACCACATGTATGGCATTTCTGCATACTACAACTGTACTGTAATGTTTTTTGATTGGCAGGTGCAGTTTCAGAAGATCCAACAGCTTCGCTTGTCTCAATCGCGGGCACAGTACTATGGAGGTTCTCTTCCCAATGTCAATCAGATTGGCAATGCCAGTGCCGACTTTCAGGTAGGACTTTGCCTATCATAATGTTTAACATATAAAAATAAACGATTCATGCTCTCCTTCCAACCTAAATGGGATCATTGTTAAACAGAACGTGATTTCCTGGCAAACAAAGCTTACTGTCCTTGAGGTCTTGTCCTCAAACTGTTTTTTTCCCCCCAAGATAGTTTTCATGTTTCTTCAATTCCTACCCTAGTGGTATATCCCAACTGTTCATTAATATTGCAGCACACACAACACACCACACCACTGCTCTGGACATCTAGAAAGGAAAGATGCCTCTCTAGAACAGCATGTTACATTATTCAGATGTTATTCTGGAAAGTATATAAACATAAGTACAAAATTGTAGATTCATTCACTCCCCTGCCTGGCCTTTGGAAGTGTGGTGTTTTGTGGCACCCAACAGTACTTCTCTGTTCCACTGGGCCTATATCTGTGTCAGTTCTCTGAGGAGAGTGTAAGGCCAGAATATGGTAAAAGTGCCCTTGTTGCCTCAAAGAATAGTCATTTGAGGTAAAAACAGCGATCAATGCACTGTAACTGTGTCCAGAAATCAATCTCCGTATGGTGAAAGAAAGCTTCTCTGAGTTCCAGGGTCTATTTGTATTCTCCATTGAGGAAGAAAGCTCTACAACCTAAATGGCTTCTGGATTCCCATTAATGATAATCTTTGATTAGCACTTCAAGTAGGAGACTTGTTTGTGTAAGGTCTTCACTGTATGCCACTGGCGCAAACACAGAGTAAACAAAAAATCTAAGCATTTTATGGTATGCATACTGCATCTCTGGCTAGCCTGGCCTGACTATTATTCTCAGCTCAGTTTTAGCTAAGGTTATAGCTTGGAAACCCTGTTTGCTTGTGATGGTTGCTCTACCCTATATGGTACTAATCCGCAATCAGAAGAGTAGCTTCTATGTGTGATGTTGAAGTCAAGCGTTTGTTTGGCAATGGTAGTAGTCTACGCCCAGTTGGATGCAAAGACTGCAAACATTCCCCAATGGAGCGTGTCCAGGTACCATATTCACAAAGTTACACCGGGCTAGCTCTGGCCTGCTTCCTGCCACTTTGAGTGGTCCTTGTGACCTGTGGTGTTGTACTGTACCTCTCCCCCTTGTGTGTGTCTTTAGGGGGGCTTCCCCTCCGGGCTGGACTCTGCTCGAGGCACACGACACCATGGGCTGGTGGAGAGGGTACACAGAGACCGAAACCGCATCAACTCCCCACATTGTCGACCCATTGACAAGCATGGACGACAAATATCCTGCCAAACCAGAAACACATGCACTCAATTGAAATGAAACGTACAATTAAAGCTAGGGTAGACGGTTTAATGTTTTATTTGTGATTTGTAAGTATTTTATACCGTTTATTTGTGTAGTTTGTGTAAAGCTATTCTTTGTGATGATATTAATGTACATGGGCACGCAAAATATGAAGATATTATGTGCATATAGTGCAACATGTGCAAAATGCTTAACCAGTAAAGCAACCCGTATTACTCTGAAACGGATGGCACATAGAGTACATACTTTGCAGCATTACAGCACTACGCATACTGTATGCAATGCACACACCAGTGAGAGCGCTGGTTTTGCTTTGGATAGCAACAGCAGTTATTTAACTGCATTATGCAAGTGAAAACGAACACCGGATCATGTTGGCCTATATTACTTGTCATCTGTTAACCAGGGGTGGGGAACCCTAGTCCTGTCCTGCATGTTATAAATCTGTCCATGCTCCAACACACCTGGTTCAAATGAATGAGTCGTTATCAGGCTTCTATTGACCCATTAAGTTGAATCAGGTGTGTGTCTAAAACATGCAGGACAGCGTCCCTCCATGGACCAGGGTTGCACACCCCTGCTGTAAACATCCAGTTTGGTTTTATGTAGGATAAATAGAAAAATTTCCCTAACATATGAGCCATTGATAATACCCACATGTACACATGATTTAGCAAAACCAAACGGGGGACTCAAGCAGGGATGAGCATGCCAGTGTTTGAACACGTGGTCGGGCAAAACGATGAGTTGACATTTCCCCCGAGTGCAATCTAATGGTTCATTGCAGGTGTAAAGTAGATGTATGAAATGCTATAGGATATCTCCGCATAACATGACATCGATATTGTGTGATATGGCAACATTATTAATAAAGCTCCCCCATCACTGCAAGAAGAGTAAAGTGCAGGGCTGTTGTGAATTTGTAACTCCATAAGATCTAAACATTGTAGTTTTTCAAGATGCAGATACAGAAGAAAATTGCTAAACTTTGCTACCAAACTTTGCAAGATAACGTGCATGCTTCACAAATTATGTCTGAAACGACATTATTTATAAAAGTGTGGGGGTGTTTTTATATCTAGCTACTGTATCTCTCTATATGGCTACAAAAATCTATTTATACTAGTATCATGTAGCCCAGGGTGCGTGCGTGTGTGTGTGTGTGTGTGTGTGTGTGTGTGTGTGTGTGTGTGTGTGTGTGTGTGTGTGTGTGTGTGTGTGTGTCTCTCACTTAAACATTAGGTTGCAGGGAAAGATTCAGAATAAAAAAAATAAACATGAACTAAAATTACAATTTCAAAGTATACCAAACATGCAAAAAATACAAGGCCTATTTGAGCTGTATAGAATACCGTGGACTCTCGACAGATGAATGATTGTACGCCAAGACAACTTGAGTCACTGGTTTCAGTTGTGATGGCTTTAGGTTTATGATGGTCAGTAATTCTATGAGTGGTTCTCCTGTCCAAAAAGACTAAAATCATGATCTCACGTTTCTGATAATTGATTTAATGACATTGATTAAAATTTTGACGTCATCCAAATGCATATATTCAGACATAATCTGCAAATCAAAGGAAATCAGTGTGGGGAATCAAATGATAAATTCTGTATTAAAACGCCACAAACTGTAGTGTTACATTATTTTAGTCTTCATGCAGCACTGACTCAGTGGAGTACTGGCACAGGTCCAATCCAAGCATCAGACCTCGACCAGGAGAGGTTGAATGCTTCCACAGGGCCAGTTATGTGTCAAAGGGGTTAGACATGCTTGAGACAGAGGTAAAACTTAATTTATTATATGTATCAGATAATGAGTATTGTTTGATTGTTGTCAAATTGGTTAAAGAATGTTACGTTGGTTTACATTTTTGAGAACCATTAGTGTAGTTTATAAAATAAAGGACTTGGCTGTATTAGGTATTCTATACCTAATACAAGTTACTTGTACCTCTTGTCAGTACCTACCTCTAAGGAAGTCTATATTTTGCTCAAAATGACTTTCAAGGCACATGCCTTTGCCTTGGATGTATGGATGTTTTTGTATGACATCCAGGAGGGCGTCAACATGGATCGCTGTTGAAGGAGAGGATGTCTCTATTGTGTTTGTGTCCTTACAGTTTGGCCTGTTAAACTTCTTTTTTTTTTTTACTTGCTGACCTGGGCAGATTTGATGTGTACACGGCAACTGTTGGCAAAGGAAATTGGTAGCCTACACATTTAACAGATTTTCTTTCTGGAGAAATGATGCTCATTGTGCAATGTGTGTAATTACCATTTGCGCGCGAACGTGTTGTGTAGTAAAAACGATTTAGTGCTGTGCGTATAGTAGGTGTGAGCGCAATATGTCCCTCACAGCAGGAGCTTGTTTTCCCCCCAAAATTAGCCTAGCTAGATTTGTCACCTACAGCCTAATGGAAGCAATCTGTTCAGATATGGATTTGGGCAGATCGGTGAATGTACACAGTCATACAGTATGTTGGATTATTCTTGGGATATTGGATTTTACTGCATTCATGACCATGTGAATTCACAAGAATGTAGTGCCTCAATTCTCAATGTATAATTGGTCAGAGTGAACAAACTTGAAAGTAATAAATCCATTCTTGATAAAGGTGAAGTCAGTTATGCTGGGGAAATATTTTTGATTTGATTAGATTTTTGAACTCAGTCAAAACAAAAGCACATCTCCCTTCAATGCCATAAGGTGCTCCTTCAGAAGCTCCGTCCCTCAAAATGTGCACACATTGCCCAGAGTGGGATAGTGTTGTTTGTTTGTGGTCTGCACCACTTTTTTCCAAGTTTGGAGCTTGAACTGTGTAGAAACACCAGTTATAATTTTGTGTTTTTTTTTTGGTCTTGTCAGCAAGCACGGAGAACGGACATATAGCGAAACGTGAGGAGATCTTATACTATCTGAATTTGACAAGTGTATTACTTGCTTACCTCACGTTTTAGTTGCAGTGTGACATATTTCCCTTCTCATTCAAGGTATCACAAAGATACTAGACATGTTAACGTGCTCAAACACCCACTCAAGTAGCTTTATATTTGGTTAGCTTGGGAAACACATTGGGTGTTCCCTGTGTTTGCTGTACTGTATGTGTGGCAGTGGTTACCTTGACCGTTACAATGATCTGCAGCTTAAAGATAGTATTGTTGCAATGCACATACCAATGAAGTAAACCAGTTAGACGGGATGGTTCCATTTGTGGTGGGTATTAAGAAAACTCCACTCCTCTGGCTCTGCTGGATGTGTATTCAAATAGCAGCTAATCCTTTCACTTATCCATTGGGTAATCAGAAATAGATCCCATTATCTTTCCCTATCTGGTTGACAGTTGTTTCAGTCATGATGTGTACAGTACAGTTATGTAAAAGGGAAAATGTAGTTTGCAGCCATAGGTCTATGCCATATGTCTACTTTAAACATGTTTTATTTTCTGGATTGGTGATATTTTCATCCTGACATGCCCAAAGACAACTTTCCAAATATGACATTTCTGCTTGCCCATTGGACCTTCAATTGCAAGCATTCAATGTCACATTCTCGGCATGACGGATCAGCCCCAAACAAAGTCCTGCCCTTACTGAGACAATGCTAGGAACTCTGCATAGGCACACTGTACAAAACCATAATGCTGTCATTGTTTCACACAGCTATTTCAACAAAGCAGCTCTATATTTTATTATCTCCGGCACTGGATGTTCTGATGAGAACATGTGCTTACATTATGGATTCTTAGATGTCAGGGTGTTTTTTAGCTTGAAAATGTTGAAATGTTTATTGGAAATCTATCAATCTTCTTATTATTCCCGTAGTTAAGTAGGCCACTGTAACTTCTTTAAGTCTAGGAGTGTTCCCTATTTGTTTTCATTTTTTTGGATGCAATCTAATTATTAACATTGCTGCTGCTCAGATTTGATTTATTCGATCAATATATTTGGAAACTTCATAAATATCTTACAGTTCTACATGAATCCAAAGCAAAGTCATTATTTGATTTAAAATGTGTGTATTCTCGCTGATGTTTGATGTATGAGTTTGATGTTTGAGTTGATGTTTGATGTATTAGTGTTTTAATATCGTTTCCCTTAACCGAGACCCACATGGAGAGTTCGCCCTACGGAGCCGTCTACCTTTCCCCACCTCCGGACAACAACTGGAGAAGGTGAGGGTTCAAACATACCTGCTGTTCCCTGACTGCCGTAGGTTCTTCTACTTCATGTGCCACCTACGTCTGTACCCCATGTTGAGAACCAAGGGCCAGCCTTCCGGATCAAACAAAATAAACGCATGCCCTTTCTGGATAACCGGCATTTGGTGGTAGTAGGAGGTATTTGCATATGCTTTGTGTCTGTGCAGAAAAAGTGTTGCTTTGCTATCCCCAGGAAAGGTATCCTTCCTCTTTCCTGTGCCCTGTCTCTGTTACTGTGGGCTAACAGCATGTATCCCCCAACCATACAAGGATTGCCTCTAAATACTCTTCTTGAAAATAATGCTGTCTTACTTTGTACTCATCTGTGTGGCAGACACCCCAGGCATCTGGTTATGCCTACTTGGTATTAATTAGAACCTGGCATTTCCTTATAGCGTTAACAACTGAGAGGCCATGCTGTAAAACGTTCTCTCTCACCGTTGTGTTGTAATTCTACAGATTCCTTCATATTTTGACTTGAATGCTACAGTAGTTGGGTTGGCTAGCTGCCAGCTTGTCTTCATCTCCTTTCATCCACGGTAGTGCTTTGTTGTTGAGGAAAGGCACAGCCAATCGCCGGCCTTTCTGTACTGTAGTGTAGTTTGTGTGTGTGCGCTGTAGCAGTGAGAGGAGTCCATGCCCTCCCGTCATTGTTCATAGCACAGAGCTGGTGGGCGGACAAAGCCAACACACTTCTGTCCTCAGAGTGGGTGTGTGCTATAGGCCTGCCATGTGGCCCGACCAACCTAACTAACTTCTACTTGGCACGTAAACCCATTAAAAAAATTTAATAATCCAAACATCTAAGATTCATTTCTGTGAGTAATATGTGGCTGTAGTGTTTTTCCCTTTTCTTAATTTAAACCATACCCCCCCTCCCCCTTAGCCATGTCATATCCTTACATTCACGCAGGTAGACTGGAACACTTTACCACACATTTATCTCTCTGGTTTTCACTCACACTCCCGCTCGCTCGCTCGCACGCTCTCTCTCTCTCTGGCATTGGCTGTGTCATGTCTCTTCAGGCCAAGCATAGCCTCCTGTTCCAACATGCAGCAGATTGTTGTCACAGTGTGTAACACAGATATGCTTCCCCCTCAGCCATGGAGTTTTGGCCCTCTTGACTGTTGCAGGCAGTGATTTTCAAGTTCTCCCTTAGAGCTGGCTCAAAATCACTCGTAAGGCGGAAACCTGGAGCAATTCTAAACCATCTGCTGTGATGTTTTATTTTACTTGTCATTGGGATCTCTGTTTTTTCTGCTGATTGTACTTGTTTAAATGATTATTACCTTGAATGAGACTGTTGAGACTGTATCTGCATATTCTTGAATGTTCTTGCATGATATCCACATTTCTCTTTCATTTGCATTTGTTTTTTGTTCTAGTGTGCTTTAGTCCAAAGACCTCTTCCTGCTTATTGTTGGTAACATTGTCTTTCAAGAAAAAAGAGATTTAGATTTAGAGATTTAGACTGACAAGTTTACATTCCAGGCTTTGGTTGCCTAGGTATCCCTCTTGTACTGTATATTGTTTCATGTACTGTGAAATGTTTCATGTGCTAAAGGATATCCTTAGCTCCCACTGGTAGTCTCAATAGCTTTGCCTGAAGTTGAGATTACCCGCCCACTTCATGTCGCCGGTGATTATTTCGCCTGTATTTACCCCCATTCCCCCCGCATACAGTATTATTAAACTGAGCAGGTCTTGTTTTGGTGTGGCAATTGGTAGCTTCTCTCATACTCTTTTTCTCAGGGAGAGCAGGGTGGTAAACATTTGCATCTACAACCACCCCATCTGCACTCCATTACTACTAGTAAGCCTTGGACAAAAGCCACAGATCCCCTTAACACTGTTATTGCTTTGATCCACACAATACTACACATGGGTAGTCTTGTTTTTTCTTGGGTAATCTTCACCTAGATCAGAGGTCTTTCAGGCTGAGGACCCCTTGGCTGATTGAAACATGGTAGACCCCCTAATGTTATAGCTTATTAAACCGGGCTAACGGTAATGTTACCTTGTATAAAAGTATTTTGTAACGGTCTATGTATGCAATTCTATGCCATTAATGTATATTCTTTGACATTTACCTTTTCGGAAGGAAACAAAGTTTGCAATCATAGAATTTGGTGTACCCCGTGCAGTAACTCTGAAGACACCCACTTGAAGTCTCTTCCCTACAGTTTGCCTATGCTTCCCTAGACTTTCTCCATGCCATGGAAGGAGAAGAACTAGGCATGGTTAAATTGATCACAGCTTCTCTTGTCCCAGTAAATTTTGTGCCTTTTTGTTGAAGCAAGTTTCTCAGCCTCTGGCGGATCAATGTGCTGGGAGCCTATTGGTCAGCGCTTTGGGATTGTCAAGCATGACAGAAATGCTGGGGAACTGGGCTTGTTCACACAGCCTCTAACCTTTCCATGGCCTGCAGTCTGGCCAACAGATTTTATCATCCGTCCATGTTGATGATGTTTTTGTTTTCTATTTAGAAAATTATTTTTGGTTTATTATCCCCTCTACTAAGTGGGGAGTGTTTTCTCTCAACGCCACCATGTGGCGACCATCTGCATACTACTTGGAGTCTTTGCAGTGGGGTTCTCGTCTGGGCCTCGTTCCCAGGTTGGGAGGCTCGAGCCCTGGCTGGAGCCGTGGCTGTGTCCCTTTTGGAGACCAGCTGTGCCAGGTCATCCACGAGGGTCACATCCCTCATCCAAATCCCACGCCCTCCTTGCCTTCCACTCACCAATCTCTGGGTGGCCAGCATGTCCGGTACCAACATCTCTGGGGAGAGTCTCAGATCTTAAGATCCCAAGAGGCATGAGTGGTTAAAGGCTATCCAGAATTCTGGAGCTTTTCTTTCTTTCTTTATTCATTTCTGTATTGTGGCTCTGACTTTGGAAGGCTTTTAGCCCTAACCTCACTGGCATGACTGTATCTTAGTCTTGCATGCAGTGTGCAGATACTCATTGATGAACATTGCTTCACCTTCACATCAGCTTAATTATGCACGCGAGGCAGATTCTGCACGTGGAGGTACCACCTTTTATTCCAATCTTTGCGACTATCTGTTTAGACAGATGAAAACATTTTGCTTGGTGTTCACCCCTGCCGGCACCTCCCCTTTAGTTTAAATGATTCTGCTATAACTTTGTTGCTCCCCTGAACAGAGCTCAAAAGTGACCGACCCCCCCCCCCCCCTCCAGTTTTTGTGCTTTGTAGGCAAGCCTGAATATTGACGTTGTAGTCACTACATGAAAGCCTAGTTCAAGATGCAAGATTTAGTTTCTGACAATTAGTTTAGAATGCTCTTATCCAGACCGTGGTTTTGTTAGGGACAGTGTAGACCTCTTTTTAAATGGTCTAGTGCTCCACGGAGAGCTGGTGCCATTGTTGTTGTAATATTTCGACTCCAAAACCCCTGCCTCAAATAATTTAAGATAAGGACTGTAAACCAGGCTTTACAATTTCTATATTGGTCTTGCTCTGCAGCCATCCTTCTATCAGTGGGTCTTCACATTTGCTCGTTATTCCTTTTGTGTTGTGTGTCTACTCATACATTTTTCCCCATATTTCTTTTCCCGCCGATATGCAAGAGGGAATTGAGAGACATCCTGAACTTGGCAAGAGGCAACAGACACACTCTTTGAAACACACGTTATTTTGTCTTCATGAACTCCAGGGCAACAGTGTCTTAAGCAGCCAACTGTCATTTCAGTGTCTCCCAGCGACTAGATGTGTCTGCAATGCGTATCCTCTGTCTCTCAATCTGTATCTCTCTCTATCTTTAAAGGGAACAGCAGCCGTGGACAGAGGAGAAACGCCCTGGGTTTAGATTATTATCGCAACTTAACAGGTGACCCTTGACCTCTCTGTTCAATCCATCGTTCTTGCTTGCATTCGCTTTCTGTCTCTCTGTGTTAATATCCTGCTTCACTCTTGCATAGACAGACCAACCGCGCTGCCGTTCCTCTGCCGTTCACCTCCCACTGTACAGTACATAATTTCCTGGTGTATATCCTTTTGTAGAACCTTCTGAGTCTCCCTCTTATTCTTAACATCACAATAATCCTTTCATCTCTTCAGATGCAGGGTCACAATGTCTGAACTTGAGACTGTTGCAGTTTCTTATCTGACTCTGTCTTATTCTGTTAATATTAATCAATAGTTACTTTCTCACAAACCAAGCTTAAGGAAACGCGACCACGATACCTTCTTTGCCGCTAACTTCAAGCAATATTATTCCCTTTCAATGCATTTCTTTCTCCAAGCACTACAGCTATGGAACTGTCATTTGTGTCTTGCAACCCCATACTGGTTAGTGGCCACGTGTCGCTAATTGAACCTGATCATAGCGGTTTATAAGATCATTTAGCTCCTTGCAGTTGAACACAAGCTTATAAAGATGTAGATTCAAATAAATGTATGGACTGATTTAGTCAGGAAATGGCACCTGATCTAATCCCAAGTATGAACTACAAAAACCACTGAGGAAGGGGGGGGTCAGTCACTGTTGGCAGAGCCATTAGTCTGCTGCATAGGAAAAGAAGAGGGCTACTTGCACAGTGAAGCATACATTTAGTCCTTGAGCATTAATGGAGGGCACTAGAGAACCCTCATCTCGAGTCAAATTGGACTACGGGTGTGTGTGGGTGGGCCCAAGCCTGAGAATATATTAGAGATTTTTAGCTAATGAATCAGTGACATCTTTTAGAGTTACAAACGCGACTGTATCCATGATTTATTTTCGTTTAGATGTGCACTGTATATTTAACCCAAAATAGCAGCAAACAACTATTTTCTATGTAATGCTATAGTGGGGTATATATGACATCACACTCCCTGTGTGTGTGTGTGTGTGTGTTGTGTTGTAATCTGAGCTCTTCTGTTTTGTGTTTACGTAGTGGCACATGTGGCAGGGCACATGTGCAAGGTAGTGCTTGTGTGTGCCACGTGGAGAATACGTTTTGGACTGAGATGCTGCTGCGTTTAGTGTGCCATCTAGTTGCAGACAGGCATATAGTCATTTTAACATGCGACTGCAGAGGGGTTTCTGTTTACCGGGCTTCGCGTCACACACCCAGCATTTAAGCTTTCATTTGCGTTATCGCTCGCTGTCAGCACCTGAGAAATTGCTTGGTTATTCGTATGGTGAGATGACACAATGTCCTGAATGTATTATGAGCCAATCCAAACGAGCATAACAAATGGAAAGCATCTTTAATTAAAGGCAGGGTCAGTCATTCCTGCTGACTTCGAGCTCAAATCAAAACGGCATCGCTCCACGGCGGCGCTTCACACGTGAAGCACCGCACTGAGTAGCAAAGTGTGGTACTACAGCTTTGTTGATACGAGCGGTGTTCGCCACTTGTTTAGGTTACTATTTACGGAGCCAGGGCTGTGTAGTATCTGATCATTGTTTCAACACGCACAGAGAACAGTAAACTAGCGAAATGTGAGGAATTATTTGTTGAATTTGACGGTGTATTATCTTATATCTAGCTTGCAATAGCTGACTAGACCTTTAAAGCCCCCGAGTGCAATGCTGGCAATGTTTGTTGAAAGTAATTCAGATTTATCACACAATACACACTTTTTAATATCCCTTCAAAAAATGTCACTTTATGTAGCAAATGGAATTTCTAGGATCATGCTGTATATCTTTCTGTTTTCCGTACTGCATGTGTGCTGTATTTGCCAAGTGCTCTGACAAATTAACAGACTAAACCATAATAATGAGATAATTTACTGTTACAGGTTGTATTGTAAAATATCTATGTCTTTATTTATTTAATATTGATTTAATATTTATTTTGGAAGTACCCATTGAGAACTGACTCGCTCAGAAAGAAAATATTGTTTCCTAAATATTGTTTCCTAAATATTCAGGACAGCATTCTAAGTAGAATATAATTTAATACTGGCCCATTTTGAAAATGTTCTGTATCACAAGTAGATTATATGTAGTATTCTATATGACTAGGGTACATTATCAGTATCTTCTTTGTTACTTCTGACACATAAACTCACTCCTGTATTCTTTCTAACGGTCAGATGATTCAGTCTGCAGCCAGGTAAATGTTTCTTGCATGTAGGTAACGAGCAGAGCACATCTGACCTTAAAGCCTGGAGGAATCCAATGCCTCTGGAACACTTAGCGTAGCCTCCATTTTGATTTCTACTCGTCTTCTCATGTCCGCATCCCCCACAGAACCAACTCGGACTCTGCACTGCACACCAGCACCATGAACCAAAATCCCCAGGACCCCTTTTGCATGAACCAGCAGATGGGCCGCGGTCCAGCGCAACGTAACGGTGAGACGCTGTGTATTGCCTTAAATGCAAATGACAATGCTGAACAGCTGCTGTCAAGTGATCGGCTGATTAGATATTTGCATAAATCAGCAGGTGTACAGGTAACCATCTAACGTGGCCAATGGGTGCATGTCCAATTACAAGACCAGGCTGAGCTATTTCTGTTGCTAAAACTCAAGGACAAAATGCAGAGAAACCTTCTGGATACTGCTGTAAGATAAAACGTCAGTGGGTTGTGACAATCGTTGAACTTACACAAGATATAAAAAAAAGGAAAATGTACTGATATGTATAATAGTACTGTTTGAGAACAAAGAGAGAAGGGCATCTTGCTATGTAACAATGCTAATTACGGCTAATTACAGTTTATCAAAATAATTGTCAAGGGCTCAGCCTTCGCTAAGTGCCCAGCCTGGTCTAACTACTAAATAAATGTCAGCCGGTCTAATCTAAACTAGCTGCACATTGTACAGTAAAACCACCAGTAAGAGCAGAACTGAACAGTGTAGCTCGTGGCATCAGAGGCCACCCATATGATTCAAATGTCACCGACATCTGACTAAACTCGCTCTCTGTCATATAGGAGCCCGGGGCTCAGCTTAGCTAGTTTATGGTGTTTGTGTTTCTCTCTGGCTCAGTAACTTATTAACAGGAAACACAGTCCATCTTCTCTCAACGCTACAGCAATACTTGACTTGACTCTCAAATAGTCATCAGTTTCTGTGTTTGTTTATTTACTTATTTATTATTACATTTAACATTATGTAACATGTAACGGAACCTTGTTTTAATTAGTTCTGACAAAAAGTGAATGAATGAATTCAAATGCTACGCAAAGATGGCATGTAAACCGATCTCTCGCTTGCTCTCTCACATATGCATGTTAATTTCCCTCCAATTTCTATCACCCCTCTGTTCTTTCCGCCGCTCTCCGCACCACCGCTCCCAAATCAGCTTCCTGTTGTGAGCAGAAGCGTTGTCATGCGATGGTTGTCGCCGTGACCAGATTACTCTGTTTGATGCAGCATGGAGCCGATTGCGGTCTCCTCCGCTGGATTACCGCTTTGTTTACAAGGATATTGACTTAACCCTTTAACCCGTATTTTTCAACCGCTCGGTAGAACTGCCTTTGTCCTGACCCCCTTTACTCAATCCACATACAGTATCATTTCTAAATGCTGCTGCTGGTGGAGTTCTTGGCCACCCTATTAAATTTACCACCCTTTAAATATAGGGACAGAAGGTAATATGATCCCTGAATTACATTTTACAGGGTAAAGGATGATTTGATTCTGCTTCTGAATGTCATAAACACCAACAGAAGTGCTTTGTTCTATTTCTGCAGCATTAAGGCCCATTTATGCTTCTACGTCTCACCTTCGTGTAGTCTGCGGCGCCACCTACGGGCGTACCTTACGCTGTCGTGAGCATGTTATTCTTCTGCGCTGGTCTGTTGGCCGCCCGGACCTCTGCGCGTTGAATTGATGCAATTGGTGGGATTGATGCAAAGCCCCAAAATGCGGAAGTGCCATGTCTTGTTATGCGACAGAATTAGAACACAATTTGAGTGTTAACGTTTTGAAATAAGCATATCAAAATATTTCTCTCTAGCGACTCTCTTAGTTACATCAACATATATCATAGAAAACAATCTGTGCTGACACAAAATAGCATTTTAAGGCCGTAAGGTACGCCGTAGGGTAGGTGACTACGGGGAGCCTACAACGTAGGGCAGAAGCATAAATGGGCCTTTACTAGTTTGACTTTGTAGGGCCCGTGAAGCGCTAGCCTCGCCAGACCATCCTGATCTCGCAACTTCTAATTTAATTTCGCCCCGAGGATCAGTCTGGAACTCCTCATCGCAAGTGTTTGCCTAACAATCCAGCTGAAGTTTTTTCCCAAGATGACTTCAGTGTCAAATCATATTTAAGGATGATTGATTGAAATAGATATTAGCGCCGAATTTATCACAAATGCTTTTGGGTTCCAGACTGACACTAGAGTGAATGGTAGCAGGCAAATTACAAGGCTAGGGTATGTGCTGTATTAGGCAGGTGTAGAATTTTTCTGCCTAGCCTGTAGAAAGAAAAACGTATAGTATGCTAAACTACACTATTAGCTTCAATAACAACTTTTTGGCACTATATTTGCCACAGTTGCGCAGAACCCACTTCTGTAGGATATATTTCTTTCTTTCTTTCTTTGGCTGTTCTCTGGAAGTACGTTTAGGTATTAAAGTGCTTAGTTTGTTATTAGGTTAGGCCTATTAAAGTAGCGAGAGAAAAAAAAAAAACACGGTCATACTGTATTCACTTTTTTTTTTAAATGGGCTCACTTTCTCCAACTGTGCGGTACGTAAGGGAACTGTAAAGACAACAATATTCCTGGCGTCACTGCTGCAGTTGGTGATGTCAGCAACCACATACAAACATACCTAAACCAAAAATAAAGACGCCGTCATTTGTCCTGCCCAACAGGTACAGAGACGGGGCGTGTCCACACCTAACAATGTGTACACACACCCAGCCAGTGGTCTGAGGTCTAACCCGACAATTGTTCTGAAACATACGTTGGTCGATTACATTGCTCAAAAATATAAAATGAGCCAAAAGAAATACGAGGTAGGGTGTAGGAATTAACAGTTTCCCTGGACAGGATGAAATTAAATGATCAAAACAACACCATTGTTCAGTTGACCTTCTTCTTACTTCTTAGCTGTGCAGTGAAAATCTCATATTACAAACAGACAGAAACTACATGCATACATTATTTCAGTTGGTAGGCTTTTCATTATTCAATGTTCTTGGGTGTAAGGGTTATTGGCTTGTTATTGGTTTTCAATACAAGAACTTAAGTAGCGGGTATATAGCTCATGTCCCCCTGATTACTATTGATGCCAATTTATACTGTTAGCTGTTAATCTCGCTGACTAATACAACCTGCCTATACTCCTTGATTTGTGTTTGAAAATGACCTTCTGATCGAAACAAGTACTGTGCCCCCCACCCCCACCCCCACCCCCCCCCCACCCCAATCGAAACAAGTACTGTGGCCGCTGGTGATGCACCGACCCCGACAGCGTCACTGGAAAAATATCATAGGCAGACTTGCTGCTTGCAGAGCCAGGAACGGACCCTTCTAAATCCTCTATGGAGGATTCTGTATTCCCCAGGCAGAGGTTGGCATACCTGAGGTCCCCTAAATACCCGACCACATATAGCCTATGCTACCCATAGCCAGTCAACTGTTTACCCTAGCCTCTAAAAGTGGCCTTGACATCACGCCGGTCACTGGCAGGAAACGGCATACATCTAAGTCTTCAGTGCTGCCCCCTGCAGGAAGGTGGAAATCAGCAGATGCCCTGGAGGGGCCCATTGACCCCTTTCTGGGTCCCAGTGCAAGTGGTGTTAAGCCCTGGCTGATTAAAGACACCCTCTAACCAGGAATTACGTATGAGTCACACTGCTCTCGGGTGGCACCACTTAGAGACGGGCTGCCCGCCTGCTTTCTCTGCCTGCCAGCGAAGAAACGAGGAATCTAACAACTCCTCATCTTACTGTTGCTGTTATCCAGAGATATGGTTCTTATTGTTGCTGTTAACAAGAGATATGGTAATCTTTATATACATCTTACTGTTGCTGTTATCCAGAGATATGTTTCTTTATATACACCTTACTGTTGCTGTTAACCAGAGATACAGTTATCTTAGTGTTGCTGTTAACCAGAGATACGGTTATCTTAGTGTTGCTGTTGACCAGAGATATGGTTATCTTTATATACATCTTACTGTTGCTGTTAACCAGAGATATGGTTATCTTTATATACATCTTACTGTTGCTGTTAACCAGAGATATGGTTCTTTATATACATCTTACTGTTGCTGTTATCCAGAGATATATTTATATACAATGAAGGCTACGTACCATAGACATGGTCATCTTGAATTTCAGAGCATGACTGGTAGACCTAGAGGAGCACTGCACTGATTAGTTAGAAATACCGTCAAACAAGGAGGACGGCATGCAAATAAAACCATTGACGCTACAAAAAAACTGGGTCAGATGCGCATATAAATCGCATGCTATTCGCATTGGTTCAAATCGCAATTTCGGTTCGGAAACAATGAATCGTTCCACCCTAATATATATATATATATTGATTGTTTGATTTTGTCAGCTCTGGGTAATCCTCTCTCGGTTGACGGTGATTGGCAGACATTTTCCGTCCCAGTTTCCACCCAGCGGTGACTAGACACCGTTCAAGGGAAACGAAGTGACGCCGTCACTTATCACTTATTATCCCTCCCCTCCCTGTCCTGCTGCCTGAAGGCTGTTTCTCTGAATGAACAGCACTGGAAAAACACCAAAACGAGAGCCTGGTTAGGAAGGTGGCAGGCAGGCAAGGCCAAGAGAAAATGGTAAGAGAAACCCAAGGTAATGCAGATCAAGGACACTTGCGCACACTGCCCATAATGGTCATTTTCACACGCAACAGGATGAGGAGAGAATGCTTGGGAGAGTCCTCTATTCCAGAATAGACAACAAAGTAACGAGAGGGTCTGGCACTGGTCCTTCGCATGGAAGGAGAGAAAGAGGCTCTTTGTGGCATGGGGAAACAATGGTCATCTTTTTTTCTTTTTTTATTCCATGCATGTATCACCACACTCTCTAGCTCTCTCTCACTCGCTTGCACTCTCTAGCTCTCTCCCTCTCTCTCACTCGCTTGCTCTCTCTAGCTCTCTCACTCTGTCTTTTCCCCCCTCCTTTCTTTGAGTGAGCCCCATAATAACATGTTGCCAGATGCCCAGCTGTTGTTTTATGAAGCTACTATAATTGCAGTTTGCATGCTGAAAGGGCAAATTGATGTTGCTGCAACAGATGATTAGCGCTGGCTTAATTCACAGCTGGTTGATTTGAAATGTTTTCATAATGTTCTCTCTGTTCCCCCTCCACCCCCCCTGTTATCTGATCTATTTTTATTTTGGCGGAGGCTGGAATTCAGCTAATGTAAATGAAACGGAGGCGGATGGCTCCGAAAACGGTGAGTTCCCATGTCCTTTCTTCTTCCTTAAGGGTTCACACCTTGACTCGACTGTAGGCGCATTTTGTACTGCAGGAACGTTTGCAGGAACGGCCCCCTATCAGCCTTTGTTTCCATTTCAATGCTGGAACTACGGACTTGCGTTGCCTTTCCTCTTCGATCGCAAGCATGACATCATAATTATATATTTCTCCAGCTGAAGCACTAACATTACTGTTGGTGGACCCCTAAGATAAGGTTAGGATTACCTTGAATGTTACTTCCAATTAAATGGCTTCATGGCAGCTGTAATAACTTGTTAAGTAATAAATATAACGGCGCTTGTTTTTGTCGTTTTCTCGCGTCGCGTTTAGCCATTAAGCATCAAACCCCATCCAGCAGTTTTTCAGGTTCCTGCAATGGAAAGCCGCCTTGTCAGTTAGCACAGTTGGAACCCCACATTCTTCCTTTCAGCTCCCCGTTTGTTTTCATTGTGTGGGTGTACTAGGGAGAGGAGTAGGGAGGAGTGCAGGCCAATCACGAGTGAGGGGTGGGATCGGGGTGCGTCCGTTGCCAAGACAACAGTGTCACCCGGTTTTAAGGACAGATCAGCTGACACAATGCACTAGGGCTGTCCCGAATACCATTTTACAGGTTTCGAATACTTGATGGTATTTCCGAACAAGTATTCGAATACGCTTTCTCAAAAACACCATTAAAAACACTCAACTATAATTAAGAAGTATGACAGAAATAATCTTCCTCCTGTATTACCCAATAAGAGTGTGTGTTGAATGAATAACCTTGCTCTCTTCTTACAGAGCCAATTGCAATCAATTGTGTTGATGACAGAGTGTAGGACAGGCAATTACATTTCAACATGTGGGTTTATATGGAGACTGTAGGGATTAATGGGAAAACATGCGTGCATAATGTGAAAAAACGAATACTCGCAACCCAAAATTTAAATCGAACGAATACCCGAATAATCGAATATTTGGGGCCAGCCCTACAATGCACACAATTAGCGTGCCTTGAAATGTTACTTCTCACTCTGCTACCCGAATGTTCCTTTTGCTTTTTCTCGCCTGTTGACCTCTGTTGACCTTTTAACTTGAGCGCACGTGTGACGGAAGGTGTCTGCTTTCTCTCTGCAGTCTTCTCTTTCCCCGCACCGCCTAATGAGGAGAGCCTCATAGGTGTCACCAAGCCCCTGCCAAAGCAGTTGTGGGAGGCCAAGAAGGTGAGACATGACCGCAAAGACGAGCTGCCCCTACTGTGGCCCGGGGATGGGGAGTGGGTTATTGTTGATGGTTTATCCCATTCTAAGTTAAGACAGGTTTATTTTTATAGTCCTTAATCACGATACAGTCTCAAAGGGCTGTACAGTCACATGAAAACAACAACCCCTTAACCTGTAATGAGTTTGGGGCTTTTAGGCACGAGCCTTCCCCTATAAATACCTGTATACTGAGCCAAGTTAGGGACACCCTGTACAGTTTTAGCCAGTAGGAGGAAATAAGCATTAGTTTTTCTGAGCTACATTTACCTATATTCTAATCTTAATAGTTGTTTTTTCCTCTTCAAATAACTCCTAAAACATGAGCTGCCTAGGATTACGTTATTATATATTGGCAACTGCTCAGTGTCCCAGGTTACTGGTAAGATTCTTGTGAGTCATTTTATTTTGCTGTCATATTCTTCTGACATTTGTAAACCTCCTTCTTCACGTTGGTTGCGGACATTACTGTATGTGGTTTTGTCAATGTCAACACGGCAGAACGCAACATGTCACATTTACTATATGACACTACCAGTACGGACTTTTAAGGGGTACTGTATGTTATGCTGGGCCTTGCGGAAAACAATTTCAGTGTTAATGCTATTCTACATTCAAAGGCCAGCCAATGAAGTAACAACGCTACCTACTGCACTAGGCGAGAAAGAGACCGATTGATTTGCTTACTGCCAATAAAGCCTTTTAGTCCTCCAGCTCACTGGGTTATTTGCAGATGGTTCTGAGCTGAATGAACTGCAGCACACTGCTTTCTTCACATAGTGATCAAACCCTAGCTCTGCATTAAAGAAGGGTCACTACTATGATTGTTTTGCAATGCATATTTAACCAATACTTATGTGTTTCAGGTCCAATCGCTTGCGTCACGACCTAAATCCTGTGAAGTGCCTGGAATCAAGTAAGTCTAAAGACTTAACAACAGTTTATTTCTGAATGAAAGAATGAATTATTATTATATATATATATATATATATATATATATATATTATTTTTTTCCTTACACTGGCGCATTCCAAAGGTTTTGGTAAAGTGGTGTCCCATGAAGGTAAATCATATGAAACCCCCGATACATTGATGCTTAAAATAGGAATCAACTCGCAGTATTATTGCAATATAATGACAACCGTGGACTCCCAGTAATGATGTACTGTACCGCACAGTACCACACTCACTGCATGTTTTCCCCTTTTACTGTAGCCTGAGAACAGACAAAGACCAGTTGTTTTCTGTGTTTCATCCCAACTTGCTCAGCACAATGTCCTTTCCATGTGATCTCTGTTGGTCATTGAAACATTAATGCTTTCTGCTCATGCAAGTGGCTGCCATAGCATTTTGACTTGACACTGCATTGGCACCGATTGTTTTGAATTGGGAGGGGTTTAATAAGTCTTAGAAGTGCAAGCATACATTTAGTTTGAATGCTCGCCATCCAGAAAGAGAAACTGGTTTAAATGGGTGTGTCTGAAGTTGGCGTGTGTCAAATTGTAAATAGAGTTGTGAATAAAAGCCGTAATCGTGAATGGTGAGTTTTGCCCCAGTATCGTAGTAGGACGGATTCTGCTTCGTGAGGAATGCTTCTTGGCGTCCTGAAGGATGGGGGAGGAAGGGGGGGGGGGTGTTGGTTTGTTTTTGCCTCGTCATTTTCAGCGCGTGCAAACAGAAAAAAGTGATTAAAAAGCTGAACTTTCCAGACGCCACAGTCTCTCACAGAGAGTCTGGCCACACAAGACGGGGAGGGAATGGGAAGGAGAATAGCTAAATGGGCTGCGGAGAGTGCAGAGGAGTGCAGCCTAGTAACTAAAAGCAAAGGCAGAGAGTTTTGAGTGTCTTCAAAGCACTCTGCTGTCGGTGACTCATCGTCAGACTCGTCATCCAGTGTGTGTGTGTGTGTGTGTGTGTGTGTGTGTCATTGATTCACAACACCGACGAGCATGACCCAAGGCCAGTCGCTGCGTCTGAACCGGCGTGTTCTCCTTAAAGGCAGGGGTTAGTCATTCTCGATAACGCATGCTAACTTCAAGCTCATATCAAATCAAACTTCCTCAGAAGCTCCGCCCCATACACTAAAACGCATTGCAAAGCCAAGCGGCGTTGTTGTTTGTGCTCATGTTTACGGAGGCAGGGCTGTGTAGAAGTACTGGATTATTTTTTCAGCATGCACAGAGTAAGCTAGTGAAATGCGAGGCGATATTTGATGAATTTGACAAACGTTTATTAGCTTACATTTAGCTTGCAATACCTTTAGCGTTATCCTCCTTAACGCTTAAAACCAAATCTCTCCCCGTCTCTCCCCGTCTCTCCCCGTCTCTCCCTATCTCTCCCCGTCTCTCCCCGTCTCTCCCCATCTCTCCCCATCTCCCACCTTCCAGCATATTCCCCTCCCCGGAGCAGAACCCGGGGCTGTCCCACTACCAGGGCTCTCTGAACACGGGCGGCTCCCTGCCGGACCTCAGCAACCTGCACTTTCCCTCGCCACTCTCCACCCCGCTGGACCCTGAAGACGGCTACCCCAGCCTGAGCGGGGGCAGCAGCACGGGGAACCTGCCTGCGGCCATGATGCACCTCGGCATCGGCAACTCGCAGGGTGGGTACCGCAGCGCCGCTGCATTTCCCTTCACTTAAAAGGGGCGGGGTTAATCATTTGAGAACGCTTGCTAGCTTTGAGCTCAAATCTAAGCAAACTCCCTCAGAAACTCCAACCCCTTTCCACGCACACATACACACACGTTGAAACGCATTGTGAAGCCAAGGGCATTGTTGTTGTGAGCTGTGTTTTGTGCATGCTGTAATCCAGCTCTTCTGCTTTTCATTAGGTGTGTGTGGCTCATTTTGATTTACTTTACTACTCAGCTGTATTGGTGAACATTCGAGCAGTGCTAGCCTGCTTTCCAGATTAGGCAAGGCTTCATTGGCATTGCTTGACGTGTGTGTGTGCGCGTGAGTGAGAGAGAACATTTAATAGGAATCTCCAGTCATGTAACTCTATTTATATACCTCTCTATATATTTTATGGCGAGGTTTAGCATTTTCAATTGGATCAACTAGCTGTTAGTACGCAAATTATATTTATACTGTGTATATATTATAGTAGACTAGGCCTATTCTTTGTCTTCTCCGATATTTCCTCTTACAAAATTCTAATAAGGCAACATGAATGCAAGCATCAGCAATGATGCTTGCATTCAATCAATCAATCAATCTTTATTTATATAGCACTTTTCATACAAATTCATGTAACACAGTGCTTCACACTACGTCA
>JAODTR010027683.1:0-22643 GCA_025399935.1 Amblyopsis rosae
ACTTATGATTGGCTGGTCGTTGCTAGGCAGCCCAGCCACCAATCCGTATAGCCCACTGCTCAACAGCGAGTCGGCGCATATAGTAGGAGTCTTTCATACAAGTATATATAAATTCAGATCACCTCTGCGTGCCGCTAGATATTCATACACTATTTTAGCGGATGTGTGGGCTTTGATATATAGTAGAAAATGTGTCCCCCCCAATGTCAAACATACTCCTACGCCCTTGAGCAGCAGTACTGGCATTGGCCACCATACCTGAAAGAAAAGCAGGCCTCCCGCTTGATCGTGGGGACTTAAGGCAAAGCCTTGAATGTAAACAACTTCCAAGTGTCCACTTTTCAGCTACAAAGTGATGTGCAACAAACGGATCGCTTGCAGTGTGCTGGGCTAGCTATGCCTACCTTTGCCACACACATTGTGAAGTGAAGAGTAGTAGGCTTTGTTGTTGTAAGCAGTGTTCGCCACTTTGTATATGTTCCTATTTACAGAGGGCTTTGTAGAAGTAGGTTACCACATCATTTTTTCACCACACAGAATGGCAAGGTATAGCCACATGCGAGGAGAATTTGACAAGTATTTGACTAATTATGTGGCATGTTAGCATTGAAAGCATCCAAGACTACATTGAGCCTTACGTGCATTCTGTACCATACCCGATTTGGCCCCTGAGCCTTCTGTTTGGTTGTAAGGTTGTAAAATGATGCCAGGCATGTAGAGAATTAATGACAACTGGCTTGGTGTGTCTACGTTAATCAATGAAAAAGTTATTGATCATCACAACCGTAGACTAGTTGCGTTTTTACTTATTTCCGGAAATAGTAATAAATCCATATTGCATAATTGCATATTTTAAGAAGTTTTGTTAAATCCTAGATATACTTTATATTTTAACCAAAGGTTGTAAAAGTATGCCAGGCCAAGCATATATAGAATATATCTGAAGTGTTGGTATGGTATGGCTGTATCAATCGTTGAATAAGTTATTGATTTTTCTAAACTAAACGGCTGTTGGCGAATGTCTGTTGAATATCTGTTGAATGTGAGTATATAAAACCAACTTTACCTCCATAGCTCAAAGCTGACAGTTGCAAATAGGTTGCAAATGATCCGTTATTGGATTTGGTTGTCTCCTAGCTGTAGCTAATCACATAAAACCCCACCTCCTTCTGCGAGCCCTGGCGACACAAACGTTTAGAAAATGTATTTTGCACCCTACTTGCTAAGAGCTCAGTTTTTTGCTAGTATAATGTAAATTGCCTTTACAGTGCAGCTTTCTGCCATTAGTGAGTTAGCCACGCCCATGGGCGGGTCTGAGGGACAGCTGACCCACATGGCGCTGAGCCTGAGCTCAACCATAATATCAGAGACGACTTTGCTAACATCCATCCAACGTCATTAACAATATCTGGAAAAATCAGAAAACAGCAGGAGCTGTATAGCTGACTGTACCTTTGTGACATAATGTGCTACTTCCAAAATATAAATGTAGGCTATAAAGTTTTCTACCCACAGTTGTTTTACTAAAATAGTGACGCGATCGCACATAGGACATCCCAACCGGTCTTTGTAAATATACACTGAACGAAAATATATTGATAAGCCTACTTGTTAGAAGAAATCCATTGAATAAATACACACAATACTGACCCGGAAGTACTTTGGCGTCTGCCACGTCAGATGTAGCGGTTTTGTTTTCTTCCAAGTTGTCATCATTATTGAAACACACGAGTGTTTCTGTAGATTATAAAGGTGATATTTCCATTGCAGTCCTGCATCATGCTGTATGGGGGTCTGTGTTGTTTGATAGTAGGCCTGCACATGCTGTTTGTTTGTGGCACGGAGCTGACATTTGAATTACCGGACAATGATAAACAATGTTTTTACGAGGAGATCGAAAAGGGAGTACAGTTTGACATAGACTTTCAAGTAAGTTAGTTTGTTATGTTCTACACATGTGCTAAACGCAACAGCACTGTACTTCATTTCATTTTAAGCATATTTAGGCCTAATATAGGCTATTAGCCTGATCTTTATCTGCTTCTTATAACTTGTTAATTTTAAGAAATTGTCTTGTTTTTCAAATGCATATTTTGTCGATGATTTCTGAATAGTAGTATCAACTTGTAAGTACACCTATCGCATATTTAAAGAGATATTTCACACCATTGTTATTTTTACATAGGTCATCGCTGGGGGAAACTATGATGTTGACTGTTTTGTCACAGATCCAGAAAACAACGTATTGTATCATGAGAGGAAGAAGCAGTACGACAGTTTTTCTCACACTACTTTATTTAAGGGAGCATATAAAGTCTGCTTTAGCAACGAATTCTCCACCTTTTCGCACAAAACCGTCTACCTGGACTTCCGTAGTGGCGAGGAGCGCCCTCTGCTTCCAGATATGAACAGAGCCTCAGCATTGACTCAAGTAAGTCCAAAACATGTATGTTGAGTTTGCCCTGGAGCAAGGTAAACCTCTAATTACTGGAGTGTCTGGGATTGCTCTGGCTGTCCAAACTTGTGACTAGCTGTATGCTTATTGTGCCATTCCATTGCTGGGGGAAAATAGTGCACACTGCAAAGGAAATTGATTTAGATGGCATCTCTAAATGATGCAATAACGGCAGACCACAAGTATGCCGTTGCCTGAACTATCACAGACTAATATTCCCTTTTTAATCTTCTTGTCTAGTTGGCAAATAGAAAATACAGTCACAGCGCTATAGTCAATAGTGCTCCCTAATAGGGACCCCCCATAGGCTATAGGGGTCAAGATTAGTCAACCTAGCAGAGGTGGGGAAAAAGGGAAATAAGACAAGCAGGTTGACATTTGTTTACTTACATCTGCCACAATTTGTGAGTTTGTCTTTACGGACCCCTAGAGGGCAGTATTGATGTTCCAAATCAGAATTAGATGTGACCTGTAGTATGAACACTGGTAGTGTAGTGTTCAGTGATGTCACTCAAAAAGAGCATACATTATATCATAAAAGATACATTCTCATTGGTGTCCAAAAGAGAACGATTGTGGTGGTAAAGCATGCTGACTTGACTTCTGTCAGAGACATTACATTGCTTCAGTCAAATGTCCAGGTGACCGTAAAGCAGGGGTGCCCAACTCCGATCCTGGAGGGCCCCTATCCAGCTTGTTTTAGATGTCTCCCTGCTCCAACACACCTGACTCAAATCAATGGGCTTCTGCAGAGACTGATAACGAGCTATTCATTAGGATCAGGTGTGTTGGAGCAGGGAGACATCTAAAGCATGCAGGGCGGTAGCTCTCCAGGACCAGGGTTGGACAATTTGACTGTTTTCTATGGTGATTTACTGTATATTATGTCTTCATTCCTTTAAAAATAGAATATTTTTTTAGGATCAGCTCAATAGGAAGTGTAGCACTTGACTTGTGTTTAACTTTAGACATTGTTTTGAGGATTGAATAGTAATAAGTAATAGTAATATATGTAAAATGAATAAGTGCTGCCTTTTAATGCAAAAGGAAGTTGTTTTCTTAGATAATTGGTGTATGACTTATTCAGCTATTGACAAATGTACTCATTGTAAGTAAAAATACAGCAAAATATCCTGTAAATGTACCAAATGCTCTCCTGTGAGACAGGATCCCCCAGCTGGAAGGTTGTGGGTTTGAGCCCCGGAGTTGGCCTACCTGTAAGCATCCTTGAGCTAGATGCCAATCTGTGTCTATTAGACACATCAATCTGGGGAGCCGTCCATTGAAACTGCAGGCGCTTTCAAAAAAAAACTTTGCAGGTGATTGGAAGAACCTGTGAACCAGCAAAGCCTGTGGTTAAATCCACTCTTGCAGTAGAAAAGTCGAGAGGAATAGAGAAAACATACTTTCTATTGAGAAAAGCCTTTGATCTTCTAATACATTCTAATAAACCCGATCCTATATTGCATCATCTATGTTAACTTATGTAGGACCCGCCATTTTTTTCGTTTTCAAGTCGCCTAGCTAACAGTACGACGCTGATTGGCCACGCACTAGCTTTACCAGCCTGAAACACAACAATTTCCAAGCTCTCCGGACTGATTCTCGAGGCGAAGTCAAAAGAAATCTTGTGAGATCAGGGTGGTACCTGCGCCTTGTAATAATTGTAGTTATTTAATTTTAAGTTACTTTTATCGAAAGCAACTAACAATGCTATATTGTTCAAACATTTAAATGTTAACGCTAATTGTAGATATGTCTGAAATTGTACACTGGTGTTTAGATGGAGTCCTCATCCCTCTCCATCCATGAGATCCTGAAGAGGGTGTCAGAATCCCAGACGTGGTACAGACTGAGGGAGGCGCACGACCGCATCCGTGCCGAGGACCTCCACGAGCGGGTGACCTACTGGTCCCTCGGAGAGACCCTGCTGCTGTTCGTCGTCAGTGTCGGTCAAGTGCTGATGCTCAGGAGCTTCTTCAGTGACAAGAAAGGCACTGTGGCAGCAACCACTTAAGACCTGCTATCTCCAATAAGCTAATTGGGAAAAATGCCATTTTAAACATATTAGTAAGGGCAATGGGGAAAAGTGCACAACATTTTATGTTATTTTTTGTGTGTGCGTTCCTAGGAACTGTAGTATCATTATAACTTGTGTAGGTGTGCTGAAAATGACACGTCATCTTTGGAATGTGGAATATATTTTTCTGGAAAGTACTTGACAAAATGGTTAGAATCTGTAGACCCAGCTGTGCATGATCTGCTTTTCCATGGGACTTTTCCATGGGACTGTTTTTTTATTTTTTGCTGTGCTCAATTCTACTAGCCTGGTGTAACCAGACCATATTCACTAATCTCAGCTAAATAAATTGAGTTTAGAGCAAAGTCGGGCGGAGCCAGGTAACATCTACTGCCTTTTTAATTATGACTTTGGTAAGTAATCCCGCCAGTCACCACAAAGTGGCGTTGTCACATTTGACCAGGCAAAACTATTTGTTAGAAAGAAATCACACTTTATTAATCCCCCTTAGGAGAAATTCATTCTCTGCATTTAACCCATCCCTGAAGGGAGCAGTGGGCAGCCACTCGTGCGGCGCCCGGGGACCAACTCCAGATTGATGTCAGTGTCTGGTCAACGGCACTGACTGGAGGGTGAACCTGACATGTTTTTTGATATTTTTGTTAGGACTACAGGTAATTCCAGTTACAATTGCAGTTAAACCAAAACGGTTTGTTTGGTATAGCTTTAAATAACTATTTAGTTTTATGTGTGTAATTTTGTTTTGTTAATTTATGTGAGAAAGAAAATGAGGCCCCCTCCAATGCTTCTTTTGATTTCTTATTACTAATCTCATGTAATCTCGTGGTCCTAACAGTGCCTTAAATTTGAATGTTCCATTTTAATGTTGTTTCTTTTATATGTAATACATGCCAAATAAATTCCTGGTGGTCACATGTTTGTGATATAGCGTAAAGAGACATTTAACCCTCATGTTCTATTCAGACTGACTACATTGACTTTGTTTGGGGTCTTAGAGACCTCAATAATTATTAACATTGCTTTCATAATTCTCAATCTTCTTTGCTAAATAGTATTTTTAACACTCCCGTTAACAACAAACTGGGTTTGCAATTTTAGATTATTTCCAAAAATATGTATATCACCATAAAACTAATATGACTCACATGCACACAGTTGAACATTGCAATTATATTAGCTTTAATATGGTTTCTTATGTTTGGGCTCTATTGAACCCTAAAGAATTTAGACCTATGACATTTGGAATTGGACAAATGTAAACAGCTACATTTATGTTTGTCGTCTCAAGAATTGTTTTACACTGGATATGAAATGATACGACCAAAAGCAGATTTGGTGTCTGACATAGCTGGTAACATATCAGGTGGGACCAGGAACCCGGTTAATGGTCTATTGTAAGCAGAGCCTACCATGTCTTTCAGCAAGGAAGAGTTTCCCATTTTTAGAACTGTCACTTCTGGCTGGACAATAGTCTGGTTGGGGCTGAGATACATTGTGGGGTGATATCAGAAGGAATCTGAGAGGCTGCCTCATATCTCTGCAATTATCTTCAATTTCAGAACATCCTCATCACTTTCACTTTTATAAAAAAAATGTCCAGAACCTGAGCAACAGGAGACCTCTATATATATTCTTTAGCGTTCAAGTAAGTTCTCGGATGCTGTGCTTAGACTGACTTGTTTGTTGTAAATTGTGTTTTGTTCAGCATTGGCTGTCTTTAAATGTGCCTTATAAATAAACTGACTAGTTAACATCTTGAAAAACCAAAGCAAACGGATCCACATAGGTGCAACTCAGAAGCATAAATGGGCCTTAATGCCTCCCTGCGGCATGTTGTGTGGGGCATCATCCAGTTGTCCAAAACAAACCACATTGTCCACACACAAATGCGTGTTTGTCTGAGAGAGATGTGTTGCTTAGAATAAACTAGAACAGATGCATGAAAAACTTTGAATATCCGCTTTCCAGCACTTATGCAATGCTATACAGTATTGTATAAGTGCTGGGAAGCAGGAACGTCTGTGCGTTGGTGGGTGTAAGTGTGTATTTTTACTGAAATTAAAAGAGTCAAATATAGCCTACTCTAAATTTCATATAATTTACCATGTTTTCTAGTTTCTAGTTTCTCTGAGACTCTTGAGTATAGTGTATAATTTGGGGACATAAAATACATTTCAAAACAAAAACATTGTAAATGAGTAGTGCCCATCAAGTTAGGAAAAGTCATGACATTTCAAGATGATTACAACATATTGAGTATGTTTTTGTTCTGTTGGAGGCTCTGGGGTTTCACATAGCCTAGCCCAAACAGAAAATGAGGGTTAAGCACGTGTTATTCCATACAATTATGTCGTCCAATTCAATTTCTAGATGATATATCACAATGTATTGTATCACGAAGGTATGGAAAAACCTATATATCTACTCTAGTAAAACCATATTCTGAGGCCAGTATAGGTTAACTCAATCTAGTTTATCTTTAAAATGTTTGGATTTTGTTTTTTGCTTTGGCTCCCCGCAAAGTAAATATAGCACACAAATATAACACAAAAGTTATGAACGGGTCACGTTGAACTTGAACGCCGCCACTGCACATTAAACAACGCGCTGTTGGTTGTTCCTTCTCGTTGGCAGCGATTCGCTTCCGTTTATTCAAGCTGACGTGGTGGGGCTCATTTAAGAATTCTTATCATCAGCGTCATCCATTTACCGGCGAATTGGTCATTCATTCACAAGGCAACACTCCACAGTAGATAATCAGCGGCCATAGTAATACAGTATGGCTGGTCACCTGAGGGCTCTTACTTCAATCTCCAGAACAGTTTCCTCTGCTGCGCTGTCGGAAAGCCCCGCTGTTTTCGCTTCGGCCGCTGTCTGCCATCATAGCCTTCAACACAGAAACTGTAAGTCATCGACTAAACATATATGTTAACCTAGTAGGCTAGTATGTACTTTCTAATACGTCCAGTGCGTCGCGTCGACGACGCTAGCGTGTCTAACATATACCTGGTTATGTAGGCCTTATCTAAAGTCATTTCTAGATGCGGTCCGTACTTAACACCAGTGATTAGGCTATAATGCATTCAAGAACAATGTAACCGTCAATGCCGCCAATTCGCAAACATGAAAGTGCAGACGATACATTGTATCACATGATTATAACTGAGATATGTTTACATACACTAGCCCATATATTTGATTTGACTATTACAAAGACATGAATGGTATACACATTTTAGAGCCACTCAATATTGAGGTCGTGAAAAATAAAGTTATGCGTAACAACGCTGAGTTCGTCTATAAAACCAAGCCAAAGCACGTACATCCCCCTTGGACAGGCTCCAATTATTCCCAAAACCAGAATAGCTATGCTGCATGGCTGATTTTACTAGTGAAGAAAATCATTATACTAGCCTACATTTCAGATATATTAAAAATGTTATTAGAGTATATATCAATGACCTTATGCAGCATTAAACTAAGAACTACATTGGCCAGATCATTTGAACAATTATGCATCAAGAAAGCTACAGTAGGCATATAATGTATGGCTTTATAATTTGTAAACATTTTCAGTTGTAAGTGATTACCATGTAAACGCAATACACTCCTCATTTGGGTAATTCCAATTACAACAACAAATCATTACAAAAAATGCTTACTCCCACAAACGTGAGTGCGGAGTGGTTTGCACTCTTCTCTACTCCCAACGCCTACAGTACAAGTTTATAGTATACCATCCTCTACCCCTCCGCTACAGCCGGCCACACCTCCATGCACTGCTGTTTCAAGTATAGTAAGATGGCGTGTGAATTTAGGCTTCTGGGCATTGATATAACGTAACAGAGATAATCCCCTATTTTAACTGAACACCATAGATCGATGCACGCCACTTATGTTTACATTTGGGTTCCTAACTTAATATTTGATCAAATCTCTACTGTTGGTAGATTCAACAGTATTTGCTATTTAAATTGAAATGTAAAATGATGACGTGTGTCTAACATTGACAGATGCTACCAAGCGCATCAAGGTGGATCAGCCCGTGGTGGAGATGGATGGTGATGAGATGACCCGGATCATCTGGGAGTTCATCAAAGAGAAGGTACTTATCTAATGGATCCATTTACATAAACGGGTATATTTAATAGACAACCCCGCTGTTACCCAGGCAGTCATTGCTTTCTGCTTTCTATCTGGTTTCTTTAAAATGTCTAAAAGTTCAAAGTTAACAAGAAGGACAAATATTTGCTTAATGACATCTCTCTTGAAGGAACAAGTAAAGGAACATATTGGCACTGCTAACCTTGATGGTAACTCACTACCGGTTATGCGAACGTGTTGTTATTCCACAGCTCATCCTGTCCAATGTTGATGTGGAGCTGAAGTACTATGACCTGGGTCTTCCCTACCGCGATCTGACCAATGACCAGGTCACCATTGACTCTGCCCTGGCTACCAAGAAATACAATGTGGCCGTCAAGTGTGCAACCATCACGCCCGACGAGGCCAGAGTTGAAGGTAGACAGTCTCAGTCTGACGTATTTGACCCCAAATAAATGATACATGTCCATGCCCTGTACACCATTATAAAATATGCAAACAAATGAATATGGCAAGGCAGTATTGCAAAACTTTGTAAAAGTTTGCTTTAATATGACAAATTCACGATGTAAATGAGCAGTGCTGTTAGATTAAGAAAAGAACGTGCAAAAACATAAAATACCTTGTATGACTATATATGTAATAATAATATATAATCTACCTAAATATGTTTACCGGTAAGTATTAGATTATGTTAGTATGTTAAAGTGTACACACATCGATTTGTGTCTTTAATTGAACGCCCCTACAAAGCCCTCAGGCTCAAATACTTGAAAATCCTTCAAAGTGTACCTTTTTATTTCTACAATAATGCTTCCCAGTAAAATGTAAATAACTATTCATTCAGAGTTCAAGCTGAAAAAGATGTGGAAAAGCCCAAATGGAACCATCCGGAACATTCTGGGCGGCACTGTCTTCCGTGAACCAATCATCTGCAAGAACATTCCCCGTCTCGTTCCTGGATGGATCAATCCCATAACCATTGGCAGACACGCCTTTGGTGATCAGGTAAAGCTGAGCAGAGATGTCTAAAACCCTGCTTCAATAGAAAGACAGAAGAAATGGCCAGAATGCCATCTTGATTCTTTTGTCTTTTCTGTCACAAAGTACAGGGCCACAGACTTTGTGGTAAATCAGCCTGGTAAATTCACAATGGTGTTCACTCCTGCTGATGGAAGCAAAAGCAAGGAGTGGGAAGTGTATGACTTTCTCTCTGGAGGCTGTGGGATGGGAATGTACAATACAGATGAGGTAATAATGCCAATGTTGTTATTGATCATGTTCTTGACTACTAACTGAAGATGATGAACAATTCTTAAGCTAAAATACAATCAATTACAACAACAAAAAGTATAATTTTTGTATGTTTTTGTATTTAGTTTTGAATTTCAAGTTTCTGCTATGCTTGTATATTAGAATTGCAAAAATGCTGCTTTTTATTATACAGTCCATCACTGGGTTTGCCCATAGCTGCTTCCAGTACGCTATCCAAAAGCAGTGGCCTTTGTACATGACCACCAAAAACACCATCCTCAAGGCCTATGATGGGCGGTTCAAAGACATCTTCCAGGACATCTTTGAGAAGTAATGTTAAATTAGATTTAGTGCATCTTATTTTCTTCAAATTGCATCAAAAACATGTTCTTTAATGTGGATTACAATGATTGGGCATTTGTTAATAATGGTCCAACTTACCCTGACATTAGCACTCTGCCTTCATCATTTTTAAGGTATCAAAAGTACATGTACTATTCTCTTTTGTTCTTCAGGAAGTACAAGCCCGAGTTTGACAAGCTGAAGATCTGGTATGAGCACCGTCTCATCGACGACATGGTAGCTCAGGTGCTGAAGTCTTCTGGAGCCTTTGTTTGGGCCACGAAGAACTACGACGGTGATGTTCAGTCAGACATACTGGCTCAGGGTAAGTGGATTTAGTCTATTAGTTATGTTAATAGTGATACATCTGGTGTATGTAGTGACTTGTATGTTTTTATCCTTCAATCCCCAGTACCATTAATGTCATAAATGAAATTATTCTCTGTAATAATACAGTATTTTTAAGTAAACTATTAGTATCAGTCAAGTTGGTGCTTCAGTTCCAAGTGTTACATTCCATAGATTGTCCTTGCACATCTTTTTTTTCTTTTTTTTTTTTACTTCAGAAAATGTAATTACTTTACAGCGAGTCAAAGTCCACTATGAGGTTAGATATGATTACACGCCTACTTCTTCATGCAACTCCATTGAGTTAAGACATGGGCTTCCTCACTGAGATGCATTCATGAGATAAGATACTTTTTGTATCGACGTGACCTCTTTGTCCTGTTACAGCATGCTAACGTACGTCTGTGTGTGTGTGTGTGTTCAGGGTTTGGCTCCCTGGGCCTTATGACCTCCGTGTTGGTGTGTCCCGATGGGAAGACTATTGAGGCTGAGGCTGCCCATGGAACTGTGACCAGGCACTATCGTGAACACCAGAGGGTAGGGCGCTGTTTGTGTAAGAACAGAATTACTTTGTTGTCATGGAGTTGCTAACGGTTGCCAATGGGCTGTCAACTGACACTCAAACAAGCCCATTTAGGGCTTTTTTCATCAACAGTCTTCTGGCATCTCTTTAAATCCATAAAGACATTGAGGAAAGGAATCTTTTTAGACAGCATGTGGTACTCTGACTGCCCAGTATGCAGCAACAACAGCCTTTGATACAATTAGCAGACACTATTTAGGCTATAAAGACTATATTAGTGATGGGTATGATTCATTGATGGTGATTTTTATTATGTGTTTTAATGTGCCTTGCTTAACAGGGAAGACCAACCAGTACAAATCCAATTGCTAGCATCTTTGCTTGGACCAGGGGGTTGGAACACAGAGGCAAACTAGATGGAAACCCAGATTTAATCAAGTAATGTTATCTGGAAAAGTAATGTTGAAGCAGTTGGCACAGTCACGGTGACTTGCAGTTTTGGTCCTGTGACATACATTTGTTATATCACATTTATACCTGTACCAACTATTCTGTCTTTACTTCCAGATTTTCCCAGACTTTGGAGAGGGTCTGTGTAGAGACAGTAGAGCAAGGTGTAATGACCAAGGACCTTGCGGGCTGCATCCATGGTTTGGCCAAGTAGGTTTATCTAGAACGCATAGTCAAATATGCCACTTGTTTTCTGACACCTTTTTAAGATGAGAACTCATTAAGAAGTTGAGTATTTACCTCGGCTGGTGAATGCACTGATAATGTGTATGCTTTTCCTTGGCAGTTGCAAGCTAAATGAGCATTACATCAACACATCTGACTTCCTGGATGCTATCAAGACCAACTTGGAAAATGCCCTGGGCAAGTGAGGCACAAGAAAATGGAGACAACCGCGTGGTTCCATCCATAGTTTTATAGCAGATTTTTATCCATTTTAGTATTATGTTCATTTTAGGTCATGCTGTTTGTGCCTTTCCAATAGTCAACTATAATAGTTTTCTGTCATTTTCTGTCCTTTTTATTTATACTATGCATACATCATCTTCTTCTTATTATTATTATTATTATTATTATTATTATTATTATTATTATTATTATTATTACCGGTAGTTTGTAGTAGCCATATACTCTAAAGGAGATATTATTCAAAAATAGAATTAAATTATAAGACAATCCACTATGTTCAATTATTGTAGTGACACAATGTTTTTTGTAGAAATGTATTTAATCAGCATGATCATGAACATAAGAAAATAAAAAATACAGAATAAGTAATGATGCATGTATGAGGCTTTTGTTTTGCTTAGTTTTGTCACGCTGCACGGCGGTAGGATCCAAACGCGAGACACTTGATGAAAAGTAAAGACTTTTATTACAAAAACAGGCTTGGGGCAAAACGAAAGGAACATGGGGAACAGCGCGACATGGACATTACAATCAACAATAACCGACACAGGACGGGAAAACACTGGGGCTAAATACACGACAAGACATGAAGACAGACTATTGGTTTACAGCAATGAGGGACAGGTGCAGCACATCAGACATGATTACACAGACACGGGTGGAATTAACTAGACTGGGAAACACTGGGCAGGGAGTGACGGGCAAACAGGCATGATATACAAGGTAAACACATGAAGCGACAAGACTAACACAGGACTGGGATCACAGAACATTACATTATTTGTTAAATTTTCCCTTAACATTATATGTATTTATAAATGTGGTCTTCAAATGCAGTTGAGAATGTAGATTTTCACAATGGATTATGTGGGCAGATCTCCTATTTAATACTGGTTCTCAGTAGGGGAAAAAACTCAGCACTTGCCACTAGGGGGTGTGTATATTTCACTAGCCATGCTGTTCAGTTGTATCTATATTGCCAGCAGATGCTGTTATGGTCATGGTTACTGGCCTTGTATTTAAATGATTACTGTATACTACATTCCAGACTAAACCAGTTAATGCCACGTCATGGACCTTATGTCAAATTGTAGACAGTTGAAACTTTTTAGTGCCAAATGGGCATCCTTGGGCAAAATGTGTTTTCAATAAGTACATTAAATTGACTGCCAATTGATTTTCTTTGATTACTACAACTGGGCATTGCAAAACAATACAAAACTTTTGATGTGTGGACTATGTTGATGTGTCTACCATAATTAAAGTTACAAATAGCAGAAACACAGTGGATTAAGTTGTTTTATTTGTTCTGATTCCATAGAATCCCAAGTGCTAAAAAAATAAAAAATAAACACTCCCAATGAGACTTGGGGCCATAAAATAGAAAGCAATTTGATTTAACCATGCCACTGTCAGTATGTGCATATTACAAATGAATGGGGCCTATAACCATGCAATTATAATATGACCCAGAAGATGAGCTCCTAACAAGATGTACATCATCATCCCATCATCTGCCCATCATCACATACATTTACACTTGTTCCCAGCATATCCCAAACCACAAGTGTAATATTGCCCTTCTGTTTACTTAAATATTTTTGTAGAACACTGTCTTGCAATTTCATTATGTGTATTATAATGCATCCATGCCAGGGAGTTTTGGCCAAAATCCTGTATGCACATCAGATGGCGATGTCACTGCACTGGTGCCGAATTATTTGCACCTATCAGCAGAAGATCACAGGTTCACTCTGAACAAAACATATAGTCTTTTCAAAGTCCTTGAGTGAAACATTATACCCCAACCAACTCAGGCATTTGAATATCTTTAATTAACAGATTAGTCCCTAAACTATAAAACTTGGAAGTTTATGAGGGATATAAATAAAAAATAAAGATCCAGGACACCTCCGTGGAATTTCACAAACTGTTTTTTTGCATGTTATGAAGTCACACTTTTTTCAGGATTAATACAGTAAAAGCCCTCTAACTCTTTTACAATCCCTTCAATGCATATTATAAAAATAAATACCAACCTTCAGAAGGTTGTCTTCAAAGCTTATATTTTAAATAGAATTTAAAACGTATTTCCTCTTAAACGAGAAACCATTTTCTTTGCAATACTACTTAAATACGACTTTAAATCTGGCAGGTTGGATATGTTATGTGGATATTACATGTTTATGGTTCAGGCATTGTTCATAAAATGTTAATTATTACCTAACAATTATATTGCAAAATAATTCTGCAGAAGAGAATAAATCTATATTGTAATTACTCTAAAATGGTAACAGATTAAAACACAGTCTCCAACTTTTAAACTAGAGAACCTTTATTAAATAAATCATGGGCAATTTCCATGAGGTCTCAGTTTATTTATTCTTCATTCCAAAAGAACTAGTAGATCAAGCCTCAGGTTTAGTGGGCATATCAAAGCTGACCTGCATGGCAGGACAGGGTTAACCTTCCCGAAAACAGAAAAATTACCAATGATCCGTTTTCAGTTCAAAACAAACAATCTGAAAATCATTCCCTAATGATAGAACCCTTTCTCAGTTATCTTTACAATGTGATGAGCTTGTTAAACCCCAACATTTAGGGAGAAAAACCCACCTAAAGTAACAGAATTGAACCGGCACTGAATGTACTGCTGAGCATACAAACAATGGCGAAAGAAAAATACTGTTCTCATACAAACTGCTCTTTCCATTTGCATTTGCAAACAGAAATCTCTGCATCAACTGAACTGCAGATTACTAAAACATAATTGAGAAGGTATATCTTTTAGTAAATAATATTGCATTTACAGGTGCCCGAAAGGTTCTAGAATCTTTATTCCGCTGACCTTTTCTCATTGAGGCAAATTTGTTATTTTAGTTAATCATTGAGGAAAGCCTTCACACAAAATTGACAGGTTTCAATGAAAAGTGCATTGTACTGATCACTGTAAATATTCAAAACTAGATCAATATTTTCACTAGAGGGAATCGATTAATATAAAGCATGACAAAATTTGGGTTAACACTGAATGTTGCAGAATAGTTTGTACAATGAGAGGGCTTTCTTTACATGTCGTGGCATCGTCAGATTAATCAGACGATACGGCGCAGTAGCAGCTTTTGGCACCAGCTGCCCTGGCAATAAAGGTTAACGAAGTCTAGTGCACTCCACATACGTAACGACTGGGTTTGTGGACATTAACCTATTAGGAATTGCTAAGGAAGATCATTCAAACCTACAAATATGTTGTGACTATGTATCAAATGTTTGATATACAGCGAGTAAATAGCTGACACAATGGAATCTTGCAATCGTGTGTCTGGCACTTTAAGTAAAAAATATAAGAGCATACATTTTTTTGTAAATGAAATGGTAAACAAACCTCTAGCAACTGTGACAGCTCTGTGACTGCTACCTTTTTTTTGTTTAAATAACAACACATACACACAACACAGATATTTGACGCTTTTGCGTCGGTAGCATAGCAATTCCCAAAAGGAGTTTCAGAACTCGTTGGACAGTCTAGTAGGCAGCTGAGCTGAAATGTCTCCTTTAAGTGCGCATTCTCCCTGGCCTCTCAAGAGTTCAGCAGTTCTCGGAGGAGACCGAAACAGACAAGGTTATACCCCTAGTGTCTTCCACAGCCTTGGACGGCATTGCTCGGAAAGAACCACGCCGTCGACCACGATGCCCATCACGGCGTAGTATAGCTGCTGGTATCCTTCCCAAAGTTGTAGTACTCCTCCATGTCATCCATGTTTGCCGTAGTGAGTTTAGTGAGGTTTTGAGTGCCGCCATTGTCCATATTATCCGGGGATGAAAAGTTGAAGTTTTGCCCTTCATAATCCCCCTGGCCCTCCATTTCTGGAAGCACTTCTGAAATGACAAAAAGAGGCTATGAAGCACAAATCATTAAGCTTTTTTGTATAGCAGTCTAAAATGTAATTAAATAAAATAAAGTTGTATCATCATCTTAGAAATACTACCATTATGACTACTACTGTTATTAATAAATAAGCCACAACTAAACAACTTCTAACAGAAATTTCACCCATGGTGAAGGCAGTCCAGCTGCCATATCTTTGCCTTTCCAGTGCCCAGAAAATAAGCTTCATACCTGTGTGACACATTATATAATAAAGCTTGGGCAGAAACTAAAAAGTTAATGATCATTAAATTGCTCAGTGTTCCAGTCTGCCTGGGACAGATCTTGGGTTTGTCATTTCCGAACACATGTACTCTTAAGTCTTGTTTCAAACAAACATTGCAGAGGGGCTAGACAGCTCCCAGGTGTAAACTACACCCACCCCATCTTATCAACCTTCCCAGAATAAACAAACAAGATGCAGAAGAAAGTGATCACTGCTGTCACCTTGCCCGTCAGGTGAGACGTCCATTCCGTGTTTGACCTTCATGTGCCTGCTGAGGTTTCCCTTCAGGTTGAACTTACTGGTGCAGTAAGGACACTTAAAGGGTTTGCTGCCAGCATGAAGGTGCATGTGCCCCAGAAGGTTATACATTCTGTTGAAAGACTTGCCACACACCTGAGGAGAGAAAGAAAACACACGTGGTGTTTCCAAGTTATGGTTTTGAACATTACAACAGAAAATGCACCCTACTTTTTAGCCTGGCTTTTCCCGACTATTGCTCTAACCTCAATTGTTTTCACTGAGATTACAGTCCAGAAACCCTGTTTACACGAGTGTTGTCACATCCACCCTGCTGGTGGACCAATCAGGGTGGGTAAGTGTGATGATGTTGTCGTCACGCTTGTTTCGAAACAGTGGTAGAGCTAGCTGAAGTGATCAAAACACATGTAGCGACGCCGAATGCTTAAACGCTGTCCAAAAGTCTCAAAATTAACCAGAGGTCTACGCCAGGCAACAACTGTTAACTGCACTCTAAAATGTGTTTTTTGAGCTGTAAACAAAGTATCAGGACTGATCTGTGATGAGACACATCAACGCTGGTGTTAATATTGACAAAATTCCAGTTATGTGCTGAAAACAGGTAACATCTGTTATAAATCCCCCCCCAGGACCTGGCTGGTTTTCAGCGGTACACTTAGTACGCTCATACGCCATCATGAGGTGCAGTTACACTTTAACACTTCCCAATGGAGCGTTGCCAGACCATATTCACAAATTTGGTCTGGTTACACCAGGTTTACCATACCCTACCCAGAGAGCTAATCCTCACAGAAGTGCATGTTTCATTGCAACAGCCACCTTGCATTTGAAGGGCTTGACGGGCAGGTGGACTATCATGTGCGTCTTGAGCGTCTGTTTCTGGATGAAGCTCTTGAAGCACACGTGACACTGGAAGGGCCGGATACTGTTGTGGATGAGCATGTGCCTCTTCAGATTGGCAGACAGCGTGAACTCACGAGAACACACATCACACTTGTGGCCTTTCATCCCCTGTGGGCAACAACGACGACGAACAATGGTCAGACAATTGTAGATTGTCCCCCCCCCCCACATATTTAGAACATTCACGTCAAACTGAAGGGACCGTCAGCCAGGTTGAACACAGGTTATTGCAATTACGTTATCTGATTGGCTCAAATTGGTACAAGATGATGTCATACTGTACTGTATTAGTATTATTTTTTATGGTAATGAAGTCACTTTGCACAAAATAGCCTGCATTAAATCTGTACTGGTTTGATTTTAGGTGTTCGATATTTACTATTTAATAATGGACAGCTTGCCTTCCCTTCAAGGGGCAATTGTAGTCTTGGTCACTTGACACACTGATTATCGTCTAAATTATAGAATATTCTCTTTAAATCACCATAACGCGAAACCGTCGAGGGACATTGTCTATGACACGCCAAGGGACGATGTATTATTAGTGCGTTACCTATGTGATAAAAATGCTGGTTGATCACCATTACTCCACAAGGGCCATCCCAGGGATACAATGACTGCTACATCAGGAGGCCCTCTAATGGGTTATGATGATTACATAAATACTTTCACCCAAATGCTGCAGAAAAGAACAGAACCGCTGTTGTAAAAAGGCACAACCAGAATGTCAGTTAATACAAAACCGTAACCTATAAACCCATATTCGTAGTTCTTAGTTCATCTTAGTAAGCAATAATAATTATAGAGTAAATGGAGCAATTATCGAATGGAGCATTATTGAATGTATAGTATTAATATGATTTAATTCAAAATGAGAGCCCCAGTATTATCTGTTCTGAATCCAGACACCCATCTGGGACACTGTGGGTCCACACGTTTGTCATAACACACACACACACACACACACACACACACACACACCCACCCACCCACCCACCCACCCACCAGGGGGAGCAGTGAAGCGGTGGCTAACTGGCATGTATTAGCCATTAAATAAACATTAGGCCTATATCCACCACTACATAATGCTGTCTATAGACCTCCCGTATATTTATTTGATTTGATTGAGAATTCATATTTTGAATATAAAAAAAAACATAATAGTCACAATACAGTGAATGCATCAATCTACTGTGGTATCCCTATGAACACTGTGTCATGTTGGGTCCTCATATCGACACGTGTGTCCTGCACAGTAGCGCCATGTGGCACCTTTACCAAACCCATAATCGCGTAGACGTGAGCCTTTGTAAAATAAGGAAAAGCATCAGCGCATGACCGTGTTGGTTTTGAGACAGAAAACTCATGTATTGTACATCTCTCGCCGTGGCACCAATAAAGAGTGTAGGACAATAGTTATTATGCAAAGCGATACAGTGTGAAATAGATACATATTCTAAAATGTCCATTATTGTGTTCTCTTCTGATACAAATCTGACAAGAAGCAGATGATTCAAACCCATAATGTAACCATGTACATTGGCAGAATACTAATTTACTGGGAAGATTTGAGATAAATCTACGCTGCACAGACTAGTGCATATTTTAGTATGCAATAAACACATCTAAAAAAAGGTGGAAAAGTCCATTGAAATAATTAGGTTACTGTAAAAGATGTTCTGTTTATGTTATCTGAAATAACTTCCTAAAGGTGACCTACTAACCATCACAGAATGGTAAATAAAAGCTCAGTGTTATACTACACAAACAAGGGCACATTTATGTCTTCTAAAACCCAGTGTAGAACTACTGTGACCAGGCACTAGTTTGCCACTAAACCTCAAAGTTTAGATTTGTAATTCACTGTGGTAGAGTGACTCTATACTGTTAAAGGGCCATGACATGTTTATGGTCAAGCTGGCTAAACTGTCAAAGAAGAAAAGCCTTGGATGCCATGCCCTTTCATGCTCTCTTTCAGGTTATTTTTAAAGCAAACTATTACATTAGTATTGAGTGAAGTCCATCTTTTAGAAAACACTTTTGCGGAAACCTACAGCCTTCAGATCCTCAGCGTGCGCCCACACAGACAGACAGACAGACAGACAGACAGACAGACAGACAGACAGACACACGGTGAATGCCTGCCAGGGCGTAGCTATTACCCGACTATTTCACTCAGACCTCAGTGGACGGGCAGGGGACAGAGGTGTGTGTGTGTGTGTGGCGGCCTCCCCGTTGTCGCTCCCATAGCAGCTCATTCTGTTGTTTTATTTCTCTTTTCATTTTTTTGCGTCTTGCTCTCACAACTACAAAAAGTAAACGCGTCTCTTTGCTGCGTTGCGTGTCGCTTTATCGCGCGACAGGAAAAACACCTACGGGGGGGGGAGGGTCCTAACAGCAAATAGAAAACACAACATTTACAGTGTGCGCCTGACTGCGTGGCACGCCCCCCCACCTCAAGAAGTCCGCGCGATCCCCAGAGGCTTCCGGCAACAACAACGTTGTCGGCGGCGGTGGCGGCGGCGGAGGCGACTGGTGGCAGTACCTTGTGGGTGAGCGAGTGCTGCCGCAGGTGGTGGAGCTGCACGAACTCCAGGCCACACTGTGAGCAGGTGTACGGCCGCGGGCTCTGGTGCTTCAGCAGGTGGTTCTGCAGCTGGCTGCGGTAGGCGAAGGAGCGGCTGCAGTCGGTGCACTGGAAGGTGTGCGGCCCCTGGTGGCTGGCCTGGTGGCGCTTCAGGTGGGCGTAGGTGGGGAACTCCATGCCGCACTGCGAGCACACGTGGCAGCGGCCGCGCTCGTGCTTGGCCTCGTGCGCCCGCAGCTCACTTGGGTAGGCGAAGCCGCGGCGGCAGAAGCGGCAGCTGTACGGCTTGACGTCGGTGTGCTGCAGCATGTGGCGCTTCAGGTGGCTGGTCTGCGTGAAGCCCTTCTTGCACACACCGCACTTGTGCGGCCGCGTGCCCTGGTGCGTCAGCAGGTGCGTCTGCAGGTGGCTGGGCTGCTTGAACAGCTTGCCGCAGTGCGCGCACGCGTGCGGCTTGATGCCGCTGTGGCCCAGGATGTGCGTCACCAGGTTGTACTTGGACGTGTACGACTTGTCGCACATGCGGCACTTCCAGCGCCTGAGGCCGTCGCCCACCTCCACGCAGTACGACTCGTCGATCTGGATGTTGATGTCCAGGCGGTCCACGCGCCGCCCGCCGTGGCGACGGGCGGGGCCCGCGTGCGGCTGCTGGGGCTGCTGCTGGGCCGCGTGCTGCTGCTGCTGGTGGCTGTTGTTGTGGTGGTGGTTGTTGTGGTGGTGGAGCGGGTGGGGCTGCTGCCTGCCCGCCCCGCCCCCGCCGTCTGTCCACATCATGCCCTGGCTGCTGTCCTCGTAGTCCCCGGCCAGGCCCATCTCCCCGGAGTCGTAGCCGCCCACCTCGCTGGTCTGGAAGTAGCTGCTGATGGCCTCCTCCTGCTGGCTGGGCTTCAGCAGGCCGCTGGAGTCGTCCTCGTCCTCCCGCCCCCCTCCTCCCCCCGTGGCTCCGCCCCCTCGCCCGTGGCACCCCACGCCACGCTGGCCCTGTGCCCCCCGGTGGCCCGGGTTGCCCCCGCTGCCCCCCCGGTGGCCCGGGGCGGCGTGTGGAGGCGGCGGCGGGGGGGGAGGGGGGCCGTGGTGCGGAGGGTCCCGCTCGCACTCGCCGCAGCTCTTGGCGCCTCGCAGGGCGCTGGGGTCCACCTGCTCCAGGCTCCCCCCCGCCCCTCCCCCTCTTCCCCGGGGGGCCAAGCTGTTCAGCACGTGGACGCACGAGTTCACGCCGGGGGACGACCCCTCGCCTTTCACGTCGGCGTGGCGCGCGGGGGCGGCCATCTTGCCGTCGGGGTGCTGCTGCTGCTGCTGCTGCTGAGGGGGCGGGGCCTGCTGCCACCGCCGCTGGCTGCAGCTGGGCTGCATCGGGGGGCCGTCCTCGCCCAGGCCGTCGCCCAGGTAGTCGCCGTTGGCGCCGATCAGCTGGTCCGCGTACTCGTAGTCGACGGCGTCTACCGGCGCGGGGGACTCTTTGGTGTCGCCGGTGTAGAAGCCATTGGGGGCGATGGTGGCGCCAAACACTTCATTCTGGGAGATGAGGCCCAACACTGCGGCCTGGGCCAAGGACAGCACGACTACGGGGTCTGTCTGTGTGCCTGCGTCCACCAGCCTGGCCATTACCTTGGGCTCACATCGACCCAGGCGCCGGCTGGCCTCCTCCTGCCAGACACACAACCACAGAAGCACACACAGTAAGCATGCACAGTAAGGCTACAGGCAGATTATTAGCCCATTGCTTTTTCCTGGTTTTTGTTTATGAAAATATTACGGAAGATTTTGGCTTGGGCAACAGTGATGGAAGTTCTCAAATACTTGCGCTACTGGAACTAATTGTGGGGGGATTACACGTGACAGAAGGTTACACGGCAAATGTGTTTTTTGTTGTCTTTTGAAAAAGTTTTTTATTTATTTATTCTAGCTTCTGAAATGTTGGTTGTCTGGGTATCGATACAGGGGTCCGCTTTGTCATGCGCCTGGTACGTCATAACGGAAGCAAAGCAAGAAAACAAATGGAATCTTATCTTTCTGGCTATTGACCCACTTTGACCCATCATTAATCTAAAGTTCATGCGAACAGAAGCTATGTCAATCAATTCCACACCGGCTGCCGCACCAACAGGTACTGCCTAGTGGCAGAAAAGTCATGGGATGAGGGATGAGGCTATGAAAGTCATTTGCAATGGCCAATGGGCATGCTTGGACCTGTCCTCCAATAAGAATACTACCTTTATCTGTTCTAATCCAATAGGACAAACATGTTGCTATACATCCACCAATCAGAGTGTCTCTGAGCCAGCTGTCAAGAGAAAGAGGACTAGAGAATGAAAGACAGAAAGAAAGAGACAGCCCAAGACTAAAATAGCCGATGAGTGAGATTGCAAGAGTGAAACAGAGAGACGTAGATAAAAAAGACAGACAGGGAGACAGAGAGACAGACATGCATGGAAAGACAGAGAGAGAGGTTTTGATCACTGTTAAACCCTACTTATGAGGAATTATGGGAAAAATAATGGAACTATTAAGAGACACACTGTGCGTGTGTGTGTGTGTGTGTGTGTGGCGGGATTAGATGGCCTGATGCACTACAGACAGACAAACAAACAAACAGGGAAAAGTCAAGCCTTAAGAAATAAAGAGAACAGAATATCAGACATGAGCAGAAATAAAACAGAGAGAGAGATACTGCAGTTGAGGAGAGAGAGAGAGAGAGAGAGAGAGAGAGAGAGAGAGAGAGAGAGAGAGAGAGCGAGAGAGAGAGAGAGAGAGAG
>JAODTR010027694.1:0-22639 GCA_025399935.1 Amblyopsis rosae
AGAGAGAGAGAGAGAGAGAGAGAGAGAGAGAGAGAGAGAGAGAGAGAGAGAGAGAGAGAGAGAGAGAGAAAACAAACTACCAATGTTATGTAGGCACTGTCAGTCAAATGTACTGTAAGAACCTCCCCACCCCAACACACACATACACTCATACATACACACATAGGATCACAGTCACACACTGATCTGTCAGTGTTTGGCCTCTTTGTGCCTCATTAAGCGGCAATATTAAAAGCCAGTCGCCCTGAATGCCTTTCTATTCATCTCTAAAAACCGGCCACTTCGAAAACCAATTAAACACTCCAATTCCTCAAAGCACCATAATTGAATTTCCTGAGCGTGGGCGCATGCACCATCGCGGACGCAAAGCGTGGCAGTGCATGTGGAAAGGCCGTCCCCAAATGCCCGCCCAACAAAAACCGAACACGTTTGACAAAGCAGAAAAAGAGCAGCGTGAGGCTACCCATGCACATGTTAGCTTGCGCCGCCGCTCCATTCATTCTTATCATTAGCGGGTGATTGATGGTGAAGTGTTTGCCTGTCTGCCGTTTTTTTTTTTCACCCCCCCCTTCCCCGAAGCGCAGCCGACAGCAGGCAAGACCCTCCTCTGAAAAATATGCAAATTACTCATCGCCATGATAAGTGCCTCCATCTGTGCCATTTTGACTCACTTATCTGCCCGGTCCCATGCCTGCGCTTCTCAAAGAGAGGGTTCTGTAAAAAAAAATACAAAAAACGTACACACTGCGTCTTAAACCCTGCCACTCAAGGCCGGGAGAGGCTGGAGAAACGTGCGGTTCCTGAGGAAAGAGTATCATGTTTCCCACCGCCTCTCCTTGGATTCCTTAATCTGATTTTCCCCTCCAAGGTTTCAATGAAAATGAGGGACAGGTAAGCGGGAAGCAGGGGAATCAACTAAAAGCAATCTCCAACCTGAGAGGTCAGGCTCTCCGGGCCAGGAGGGGGCGGAGAGGGGGAAAGAACAACCATAAGACACCTGTAAGTGGATTAGAAGGCAGAGAGCAATGTCTGGGAATTTGTCGGGGGCCAGTGTCTGGTTGCCAGCGTCGTTCCGGGTCATTACGAATGTTTATGGGGAAAAGGGAACTGATTCCCGAAGAGGGGAAAATATGGTCTTTCCGATATGAAGGGAATAACATAGATCATTTGCTTATCTCCTAGCAACAAGGCAACAAAACAGATATAAAACACCTTGCGTCTGCTCAAATCATTGACTTAACATTTCAGCTTCAGTTTGCGGTCCCGGACGCTTAAAGCAGGGCCTGACCAACAGATCTGAGCTCTGAGGTACCTGGATGTGGTGAACACAGCATAGATGACAGGGTTCTTTGGATCCTTGGAGCTCATCAGAAATACATCCTCTGAAAAATGCAAAAGCAAAACACGTTGACTATCAGATACAGTGTATGACTGAAAGTACAATTAGTACTTTCCTAACCACACGCGCAGACTTACGCAGCTCATCAAAGTGTGTATCAATGCCGTTGGCGCCCGGCACTGAGCACATCAGGCGAGCCTTTAAGAATGTGGTCCACTTGTTCACCAGACTCCTATGACCTCCCATATCATTCTGAAGAACACACACACACACGTACACACACACACACACACACGCACACACACAAACACACATTTATTCAATAACGTCAATCATAATAAGATAAATCATATCCATCAGAGCGCCTATTTAAAACAGTGTATGCCAATTTACAGATGTGGGAATAAACATTTTCCTAGGGCACAGACTTGATCTTCTGGCTTTTTTATTTTTTATTAGCATCGCTGCTGAAATTTGAACGTTGAGCGGAGCTCATCAATGTCAGATTTAGAACGATCGATACTGTAGCTATAGAAACACGTCCTTAGATGCATTCAAATTACGTCGGTCTATTTGAAAGACCAGCTTTCCGTCCAGCTGCTGCTGAACGTTAGAACATGTCCTGTGTATATGGGACCTAAGTCGACCATACAGTACTGTATTTCCCCAGGAAGTGGTCTAAATAGCTACATTAACAACAAACACCTGTGTTGTAGCATGGGGACTGTATCGCTTCAACAGGCATGTTCCCATATGGGCCCTGCTGTGTGTGTTGGTGTGTGTGTTGTTACCTTACACAGTTGTCCTATCCTGGCAATGGTGGCCTTGCCGGTGTGTTCTCCGTCCATCGCGCTCTCTTTGAAAAACAGGAAGATCTTGTCGTCTTCCGGGTTGTCGCTCTCTGGGATCAGGCTGACGCCCACAAACCTGGGGTCTGGTGCAGAAACAAAATCACACATGCTGTGCACAATGGAGAGTTTTCACATCTGCTTCTTAAGTACACACACACACACACACACACACACACTCTGTATGCACACAAACGCCAACAGAACGCCCATCCCGCCCCCCCAATGAGAACCGCTTTGCAGATGTATCAACACAATCAACAATGATATTTGTGCCGTAGCACAGACTATGGCTCTTTCCCGCCCCTGCATGTCACTGTATCTCACTGTATCTTACTCCTGCCAAGCACTCTATGTCCAAATCCCACATAAACCCCCAGTCCTCCGTACCACATCCTCACAAACGCGCACGGCTCTTACTGTGCCCCCGTTAACACATCTATCTCTGGATTTAGACGCGAGACGGCGGGAGACCTCGTGGCTCGGATATCCCGAGGATTGTGGGGTTCAGGGGGGTTAATGGAGAGGGAACGAGAGTGGTCTCAGTCGCTACGGCGTCGTCACGTGTAAGCCGAGCTGGTGACGAAGAGTTAGGGGGTTAGCTAGTAAGAGAAACAAGCAGTGCCATGTTACAGCTCTACAGGCCGCTGGGTAGAAAATGGAGAGTGTGGCCAAAGAAGGAAGTGGATTTATAGGCTCTCTGTGTGTGCAGTGTGGATGTGGGGGCACTTGTATGATTCACGTGCACCAAACAAACAGACTGAAAATATACCATTCAATACGATTATTTATACATTCCAGCGTCCACGTGCGGATATATACGCGCATATTGCCGCCGGTGGTTTCACTGAGCTTATACAACCCCGGTAACCAACAAAGGACGGCTTTATTCAAAGGAGAGTTAATCCGGGCCTCCGTGTCGGATCGTGTTAAAAGATGGAGAAGTGTGGAAATAAACGACACTAATTAAGTCTAGCCAAGCCAACGACATTGGCTTCCCCCCGTAAATCCTTTTGAAGTACACGTTCATTTAAGAATCAACAGCTATCGAGGATTGATTCTGCAGGGTTCTCTCCTGTTACACTTGGGTAGCTCGTAACCCTGCTGATAAAAGATCAACAGAATACCCCTATTCTGGTAATCCGGGACAATTACAATCCCCTCTTTGTAGGAAAAGTAGTTGGATTTAGCCCGAGCCAACAGACAGGGTCCCTCCCCGGTAGTATTTGTTTCAACCGTGTTAATAGATTAATAGGGGATTAAGGCGGAGACAATACCTGCTTTTTTTATATTAATGGCCTGAATACGTCTTACCAATCAGCACTGCCGATATCACTGTTTATGTGTGTGGTGTGTGTGCGTGTGAGAAGGGTGGGGGGGTTGAGGAATTTGACTCCGCAACAGGAAAACAGCTGAGAGCAGATTAGTTTGGTGGGAAAGCGGGAGAAAAGGGGCAGCGTGAGCCTCCAACAGAACTTTTTGTGTGTGTATAAAAGTCCTCTTCAGTGCCGACAGATATTCAAACAGATGGAACGTTGTCTATCCCCACGACTGGGCTAATCTCACTAGAACATACACATTCTTTGGCCTTTTTAAATGAGGGTCCCTTCTATGTTTGAATGGAGAGGATTGGAGAGCTGAGTAAAATCCATCTAAAGGACTTAATACTTCAGAGCTCATTGAACAGCTCAATGGTGTTCCTTCACTTAGCAACTGGCGAATAACAGTGATTCATTATTCAAGTGTTGTTGAAGAAGATCACTACTCTAAAAGCCCTGTCTAAATGTCCTGTGCCACTCTTACAAAGGTCCAAAGAACTCCTCTGATCCTATATGTTGTATATCATTAGTATCTTTTCTTTTTCTTCACCAATGGACCCTTTTCACAGACATGGCATCAGCGGTAGGAAAAATAAATAACTAATGGATTTGTTTGATTTAGCAACAGCTGACTATAAAACAGTAGTATTGTCATGATTTAGCCGTAAAAATGTATTTACCGTTGAGCCATCTTGAATCATGCTGCTCTGTCCTGATTGGATGGTGATCCCCCAGTGTACGAAAGATGGCAAAATCTCTTCCCATGAAATCAGCAGATGTGCCGGAGTACAACTCTCCATCTGCCCATTGGAGGATAAAGTAAGACACACAACCAATCACAGTGTGTCTCCACAGTGCTGTGTGCTTCTCGGCACAAGGAAATCTCACCAATAAGGAGCGAGGCAGAGAGCATCTTGGGGTCGTAGGGGCTTTTCCCGCGACCATTCTCGAAATGTGACCCCAGTCGAAAGAGGTTTTCCTGGGGTGGACAGGGTCACAGTTCAAAAAGAGGTTAGTGGAAGCCCTTTTAAAGTTATGTCTAATTGTACATTTATAGCGTCTGTCTCAAATTACGCACATTTCTTTACCGGGTTGCTATTTTCTGTTTAAAGCGCATCCACTTTGAATCACTCCACTTACTGCAACAACAAGCTGTCATTGGGTATATTTAGTGGTCAACAATAGCGCATACAGAAGCAGACAAATCAATTGTATACAGGTTTACAGTATGGGGTCTTGGGGGGAATGCACTGGAGGAGAACCCAAAAAGCACCCGCTCCAATTCACTCCCATCGCATCGATGATTGACAACACCATTTCAAACTCAGATGAACACACGCAGGGCAATCTATGGGTAGCGGCACGAAGCATACAGCACACTCTGCCCTCTGCTATTGTTGGGCGGCTGACCCCATGCTGGTGCATTGATTAACTTGTAGATACATGCGCATGTTGACTGATTAAAGCTTTATGTATAAGAGACAGAGGTTGTTTAATGTCTAAAATACTTTCATGCAGGGCTGGGTAATCATTTCACAACAAAAGAAACCAATATCCGCACTCCAATGCCTTTAGATGCCGTTTCTGAGAGCATGCATTCACAAAGGAACTATTAGATGTAGATTAGAACCAAAACACAATCCATTCAGGTCCAAACAGTCCTAATGCACTGGGTGTGCTATTAGAGCGTGACTACTCCAGTGTAACCCCATCTTACCTCAGCTCTCTTCCCCATCTCAAGGTAAGCACAGATAGGGTGGAAGGCACCGGTACCACATATGTACAGGTGGGTCTGGTTGTAGGGCTGGAGAACCCGAATGTAGTTAGAGCACTCTTTCTGGAAATGAAAAGGAAGGACAGCAGGAAAGATGTAAGGGAGGACAGAAGAAAATAAAAGAAAAACAAGCCTTAGTTGATTAAGATCATCATTATCATTCAGAAAAGTGCTCATCTAAGCAGCGTGTGTCTGTGTAGATTCATGATTCAAGATTAAATTCACTTATGCAGCAGCAGCAACAGCAGCAATGAATAGTAGGAAAATGCGTACTTGACTGCAGACTCAAGAGAAGATTATATATAATACAATAAACCTATGAAACAATGTGACATTCAAAACACACTAGCTAAACCTTTTGGTGTATCATGAAGGAGTTAGCAGACAGTGACACAGCAATACAGACAATCCCCATTCACCCTTATAAACCATAACGTTTAAAGAATGAAGTATATCACTATTGATATATGAGCTAAAGTACCACATTGTAAATAATAATTAAAAAAAAAAGATATAGCAAAAAAGCTTGGAAAGACCTCCATTTAAAAGTTTGGCCTTTTTAGTTACAGTATATGGTCTGGAAGTCACCTATGAAATCATGGTAACGTACGTTTAAGGAAATCCCACCTGTACGGCAAATGAGTGAAATCGACTGCCATTTGGATTTACTGAGGCTATTTGAGCTGGATCTTTAGCACATGTTGATGGTCCCAGTGCTGTGAATGTTTATTGGACTGCTAATGAACAGGGCTGGCTAATCTAGCAGCGGCATGAACAGCCTCCAGCAGTTGATTTGGGAGCATGTGTTGAAGAAATTAGGCTAGGGCTTTTTTAATTATAAATACATGCCGGCAAATGAGCACACATTTGCTCAAGGGATATGTGCGCTCTGCAGACATGCTAGCTTGCCGACTAACTGACTAATATACACATAACACACACGTACATACACACGCACAAAACGTTCCTCAATCTCAATTCACTCCTTCACTCTTGTGTGTGCGGTACGACTACTGTACCTCTTCAGCGGGTTACTAAGCGAAATAAAGGACAGGCCATCTGTATCAACAGTAGGTGTGTGCGCTTTGTCCGCAAAAAGCCTTAAATCTCATATTTCACATCCGCGTCTTGACAGCGTTGCTTATGTGAGGGGGAAAATGGATATAGGGGGCTATTAAATTGGGTGGGGTGGAAATATTTCCAGTTTTGACACAAAATCAGCTCCTGGATCATAAAGTGCATAATCCCCCACCCCTTTAAAAAAAAAAAAACTTATTATTAAACTTATTATATATTCTGAAAGGCAGGACCCATTTAGTGTTATGTTTCCCTTAGCAGTCAGAGTGAGGCCGTGGCTTTCAAATTTACTGAAGAAGAATAGACATGTGCTAAGGCTCATTCAACTGTGTATGTGTCAAACTGTGGTACAACTTTTTCAGTACGTTTACACACTACAGACCCGCCGCGGTAGCAGCGCTGGCTTCACAAGGAAAGAACCGAGTCAGCGCAATAAGTCTCCACCGGTTCTTAATAGCTTTTCCCTGTGTGTTTCCTAACGTCGAAGAGCCGGCATCGGAAGAAAATGTCCCCCGACATCATTCTAACGCTCTTAATATATTCACATTTATTCCCTCTGCACGTCAACACTGTTTATTTTTTCCTCGTGGCTTGTCTTTATGCTAGACTCATTAGCTGTGTGGTATAGGTTGCGTCTACGTCGCATACGTGGCTCAAACATGATGTTCTGTCTTGTTCCAGGTGAAAAATACTGTAGGTTTCCCTCAATTGCTAACCATGTTATTAAGTGAAAGCCACGGTTGCCGCTGAGGATAAAGAAGTCATTATTGGATCAAATTAATGACTCTCGTTTGACTGGTTATAACCCATGGCTTTCCGTGGGGGAAACTGGTGAGCAGTTACCTTGTATATAGATGAGTTGTAGTGGTATATTTTGTGCTTTGACATGCAGTTTGACATGCAGTGGTTTGCAATTGATGTTTGGAAAACTTTACATAATTTAATTAAATCTTATGTACTGTAAGGCTCACAAGGTTAACAAGTGACAGAATTACATAGTAAGAAGAATGATACAGCAATGGGTTATTTTGGCCTTGCATAACTGCTTTGATTGTTCTGTAGCTGTAAAGCATGGCTGTAGAACCTTGGGAGCTCTAAATTCTTCAGTAATGTTCTAATCAACGCCCTGTTCGTGCAGCAGCCCGCCTTTTACTTCCACTGCCTAGTTTAAAAAAAAATAAACGACTTCACAGCACGCAAATTCTTATGGGGGCTTGAGATAGAATGATAGAATGTGTTGTTTAGAAGTAATTGTTTGTGAGCCCTAAAAATGACTATTTGTGGCCAGTGAACACTGTCTTTTAGTGAGCCGTCTACTAGTGCATGTTCAACTAGCCATGAAATTAGGATCAGATGAAATACAGAGATGGCTCTTTTCTAAATGGTGACAAAAAGAAATAAACGCAGATGCGGTCACACCCACGCACGCACACACAAAGTAGAAGACTAAGGTGTCTTCACCAAATGTGCCGACGAACACCTTTAGCAGTACAAAATAAAGACAACTAACGCAACAAACACACGTTCATACATGCACAGAAACACACTCTCTAACTACCAAGAGAAATTGTGCATGCAGATCGCAGTGAGCCAACATCTGCTTTGGTAGTGTGCTCTTGCCCCGGTGCCAACGGTACGGTGCGTGTGCACCGCTCTGACCCAACCTTTCTGACTCCGGGGAGAGGAGGGGGTTGGCAGTACAATCGAGAGACCTACAAGATTAATAGCACTACAGGAAGCCCACCTGAACTATCCTCTGTGGACCCCACACTGGACCTTTTGGACTTCTCTCTCCTCAAGCTGAACCTTGGGCATGTTTTGAAATACAGGCCCTAACCTGATTGGTTATCTGACTGGGAGTGAGAGGATATAGGTGTAAAATCAGATGATGGTAGTTATTGATTACCAGACACCTGGTACCAAATCTGACACACACACTTCCCACTGTTCCCCAGAGAGATATTTGGACTTAACAACATTAGACAGATTCAAAAATGAATCCAGCCCTGTCATCTCTCCTCAGACAACACAACTGAACTGGAAAAGCTTGGATTTGATTCTGCTTTTAAAAGAGTCAGCAATTGTAAGCTATTCGACCTGCTTCATAGATATACATATTGTATACATGTATACACTAAGCTGCAGGGGAAGATAATGCATGTTAGGACAGGGTTATGTGTGCATGCTGTGTGGCTAACACTCTTCTCTACTGATGTTTCTCCTTCTCCTTCAGCGCACCATGCTCTACTCCTCCTGGTGCAGCCATGTACACATGAACACAATCAAAGAGTGTGCCTTTAATTCCTTCATGGAAGCTGTTGCATAATAATATATGTACATTAAGAAAATAGAATCAGAAATAGAACATAGAAGTGCATTAAGTCCTGGAAGAGTTGTTCCAAGCATATCGATAGACAAGGTCAATACAACTCACCACAAGGTCTTTACCCGCCCACTTGCACTCGTCCCTCTTAGAGGGTGTGGCCGGCCATGCAATCTGTAGGGGGAGAGAGAGAGAGAGAGAGAGAGAGAGAGAGAACATGTCATCACCAGCATAGGAGAGGAGAGAATGTGTCACTTTCTTACACAGAAGAGAATGAGTCAATGGAGTGAATCAGATCAGGGCAGGATTCACTTCATTCTAGGGAAAGGAGCAGATACAGTATATCACTAATAAAAGAACATGTATATGTGTTCATGTTTTTATTCATATACTAAAGTGTGTTGTAAAAAAAAAGTATACTGTATAAATGAAAATGACTCAGATCAAATCCACCTTTGCTTGTGAAATTAGACAAAACCAAACTACGTGAATGAGGTTTTTCCTTTTTCATGGTTGTCTCTTTATACAAATTTATACAATAGTTAATATGGCTTGTGGCTCAAAATGTGGAATTTCCCTTGTTTTTCAAGCAGGGATTTAAGGTCAAAGAGTGAGGTTTCAATTTACTGTTTAAATATGGAGTGAAAACTTACTTGAATAACAGTCAATGTCAAATTAATGACAGCTGTCTAGTTTTTTTTATGGTCTAACCATCTGTCCCATGAATTAGAAAATGCGTGTGTGTGTATGAAAGAGCGGAAATAAGCAGTGGAATAATCATGGACACACACAATGAGGGGATACGTGTTTTGTGGGCAGCGCATAAGTGTGGACACACACCAACAATGTGTGCACACACACGTACGTTCATACACAATCACACCTGAGGGCCATACACAATTTACCTTTGCACGTTAGGCCACATGCACACCACACACAGACACACACACACACACACACACACACACACAAGGGCCATTCTTGGACTTTATCTCCTCTCTATATCGTCAGGAGTTTTGTGGGTTGTGTTGCACATTTCTGTGTAATTACAGTGGATTTGCTTAATCACTGCTTGTCGGCTCTTATCGCACAGTGTTGCCGACATCTGAATGAATGAGGTGGGGAAGGGACGCTGCCTACCGCACGTCTGTGACGCTACGGCCTTACTGCAGGCCTGTGTGTCTAGGATAGCCGTCCGAATCTGATAAAGCCCGACCGCTAACCTAGTCCAGGTGCTGTGATGGAATTAATGACAGCCCTGCCTGGGCCAGGCGAAGAGACTAGAGGAGTGGGGATTAGAGCCGGGGGAAGGAGGAATGTGCAATGGACTCCAGAGAACACAGGGCAGGGCGGAGGGAGCAGGCCTGGGCATACTTCTGCGGACATAGTCTGGGCAACACCGACATGGATGAGCGCTCAGGCTGCATCTCCACTGCGGACGTGTCTCATCAGCGCCCTGTGGGCGGGTCAGCTATTTCTCTCTATGCTGAAGGAATTAGTGATCGCCATGACTACATCTACATCTACATCTTTCCCATGAACAATATTGCTGTATGAGATATGTACGAAATATATATTGTATATATATTTATATGATTAGAACACTCGTTTGTGAGCATCAATTACCGTCTATAGCAGGCTTTGGTATCGTACACGGCCAGTCTCTGTACGGACGCAGAACGGTCTGTATGGATATGTTCCCTGTCCACAGAAGTAGGCCTCAACACAATGTTCATGCTGAACCCTACCTGCTTATAGTCTCGGTTGATGTTGACCAGGTCGAACGAGAAGATGTGGTCCTCCGCTCCAACCAATAGCCTCCCTCGCTCCTCGTCCAATAAAAAGGTGTCGTAACTCGAACTGTTGGCCAGCCCGTTGAAGGTGACGAGGTTACTGGACTCCAGCATCTCTGGAAGACAAAGAGTTGGTATTGGTCAGCTGGGAGACAGGGAGTGAACAGCGTAAATCATCAAAAATAAATAGACATACAGAACAGCTACTAAAGACCTCAACAGTGTTTTGAGTTTGAACAATTTCATTCATTCTGAGCTTTAATTTAATTATTACATTTGAAAACATTTGAGAACTATCTTTATATTCTACAGTATTACACATTCAGACAGACATACTGTAGGCAGACAATTTATTCACACACACACACACACACACACACACACACACACAGAGTCAACTCTGTCTGCTACAAAGTGAGACTGTTGAGGTGAACACAGCATGACCCAATCACAAGGTAAAGTTCAAATTGCTCAGCCATGTGATTGGCTGAATAATTCATAGAGGGCTCAGGTCTGTGGGGAAACTTGGTGTGTGTGTGTGTGCGTCCCCTTCAATGAGAATTACCTATGTTAACAGAAAATGCATGTGTACATGCTTAAACCACTAAATTCTCCGAAAATAGGCCTTTTTATACAGTTGCTAGATGTCAGACTAATACTGTATAACAAGGTCCGTCGCCAAGTTAAACTTATTCACTACTGAATTCTGACCTGAAAAAAAGAAAAATCACATGACTAAAATAGATAAATATGGACATAATTACTTGGATAAAGGTGCACCGCTGTTTTTATGGTAAAACATTAACATTCTTTTATGTCACTTCTCAAGCCCCACTGAAACCAACAGACTTAACTTGTGTACCCATATAATGTACTATGTTTAGTCTGAACATGAAATATTATGGCACACAAGAAGTAATGTTGACTATGTATCACGACCAGTGGTAACAGTCACCTCCTCGTTGGCATGGAAAAATATATGCTTAAGTAGATTTCCGCAACTACAATGAAAAAAGTTAAGGAAAAAAAAAAATGTCACTGCAGTTGCATCTCATGGCCACAGGGGGCACACACTTTTCAAGTTACCCCATGCAGTTCTAACCTCACCCCATAAGGCTAACATGTGTGTCCCATTGTCCACGCTTCAACAGCATGCCTCACATTCATACCGGTATTCATCACCCTACATATCTGACATGTGCATTCCGGGAGCCATACTGCGTTGTGCTGAAACCTAAAGTCAATAGTACAAGCAATTTTTTAAAGAAGAAAAATTAAGAATGTGACCCATGAATCACAGAGCAGCAGATTCGTCATTTCAACTCCAGTGATGCCTGGTTTCCCAGAGGCCCCTACCCTGCCCCTGGTACCAGACATGTGCTACACATTAGGGCAGGTACTGGTACAGGTACTTGCTATGGAACAGCGTGACTATCAGCAACACTATCACACTCCATCCATCATCGCACACATGATCACATGCCACGGCTGGCTAGAGACACACAATCATGCGCACCGGCAGATGGGTATTACAGACAGACACACACACACACACACAGACATACACAGACACGCATATACTAGCTTGCATCGGCATATATACTGGTTCGATGGATCGCGGTCTCCCTCGATCGCCCGCTTGACGGCGTGACTGACGGGCTGCTACGAGAGCCATCTGCGTTCGCTCATGCTGGCTACGACCCTGGACATCTGTCTATAGCTGGTGTTTTACCCATGCAGTTTGTATCCTGTGTGTTCCCCCTCGGGGGAGCGTGGGGAGGGGGGGGGTCTGGCTGTCGCCCTAATAAAGACGGTCGCAGCTCATCTGTGTCAGACAGGTTTGGGCTTCGGCACCAGTCCGGGGTCATGGATGAAACGTATGTTGTGTGTTTATAAGGCCCTTATGCGGGTAACAGCTCATATGTTTGTAGTGCTTCTGTTTCCTAACCTGACAAGTCCATCTGGGGAGCCGTACATTGAAACTGTTTGTGAATGGCAGGTACTTTCAAAAAAATACTTGGCAGTTGATTGGATGAATCATATGGTCGTTTTCGCTGTCGGCACCATTGTCAGCACACCTAAACCACGCCTGTATAGCTATAAACACAACACTGATTGGAAAACCACACCCTTATAGCTATAAACACGACACTGATTAGAAAGTTCAGTTGCTACTCGGACACATAAAATGATTCCGAGGCTTTCCAGACTGATTCTCAGTGAAATTAAAATGAAGCTCGTGAGATCAGGATGGTCTCGCGAGGCTATCCTGCCTCTTCGTGTCTTGACCATGCGTACATACCATAGATGGTCAAATATGGACTACTTTACTGTGTGTGATGACGCTAGTGCTGTTTCTGGAGAGACATTTGGAAGGCATTAGGAGCTTCAGAATCATCCGTTAGTACCGAAGCTGAGCTGTTAACCTCATCACAACAGGCTGACAGGGTCATGTGATCTCTTTCAATTGGTTGATATGTGCCCTTCTTTAAACCCTCACATCACATTAATCACGTTCAGCTCAATCGCACTCATAGAGAGTCATATTGGTTGTTCAATTGCTGCTGATCTTTGGAAACAAGCACCTGGTGACCATTAACGGTACTGCATTTTAAGAACTTTCTCACTGACTTCAACACTGTGTGTGCTGCTTAATATACAGTATACAGTATACACACACATGCACACAGAGGAGAGCTATTTTCAAACGGACCGCAAGGACCTGGCAGCTAGGTCACTGCTCCGATTCGTAAAGACAATGTTTGTCATCTGGCTGGCCAATCAGATAACCCCTTTTTACACCAGCGATCAATCAGACATGGCGTCCCAAGGCCAGGAAATGAGCAGGGGAAAAAAAAAGTCAGGAAAAGTGATTTACAGTCAAACAATACTGCCAAAGGAGGTCTTCTTAAGTTTCAACTATGAAGTAAAGGAAAGAATAAATGGATATGGCAGGAAGCCAAAGTAGGCATAAAAATGTAGGTACAATGGGAAAAAAAGAGTGAAAAAGACATACAGCATTTAAAATCCCTGTGATCGCAAATTTTACAATAAGAGCTACTGGAAGATTATATGAAGATGTTTTGTTTTTGTCTAAAAGGTCTAAAAGTTTGAGTCTAAAACATGGACATCTATCATCTATGTTTCCAGTTAGGTAGGGGAATCTTCAACAACTACACTTTTTCACTGCTATTTCGGCCATCTGGTGTCACGACCCAGCCCGTCTTAAACGAACCTCTGAGAGTTGTGTACGGGAGCCGGGAGTGTGATCCGAAATGGCAGCCTTCATGGTCCGACACGAAAGGTTTCCCCCAGATGGGGCGAAGAGAAAACACACGCTGTATTTCAACACATCTCTGACAAAGACAAGGGAGCCTGCACACACATACAGTCACACAGATGGTGGGTTTTATCTGCACGGGGATCTACTGTGGTCGGGAGAATTGGAGAAGTGGAGCATAAACACCCAGGGACACCAAATTTAAACAAAGACATGCTCATTTTGAGAAGGTGCACAAACACACATTCACACACACAGGAATATGCAGTGGGAATGCCATGGGAAAAGAACATGGCCCGCATATACTATATGCGTTGCTAGCTGACGTTTTGAAAATGAATAAAAAAACTATTCTATAAACGTAGTCTCGACACACTCTGACACTACAACATGAACGACTTAATAGTGATATAAAAGACACATACACACGCACACGCACACACACACACACACAAACCCACATCGCATTCAAGTTATAATCGAATCTGTTTTTTTTTTTGCCTATACAGCAATAATATGGTGAGCGCACTCAGCAGCTTCAGCATACACACACACACACACACACACACACACACAGAGATGCAGGGAGACACGCAGACAGGGACCCAGATGTACACACACTGACATACACACACATTGACCTCTTCATATTACACACTAATCTGCACCACTTCAGTGCCCTGTTTGGGTATAATGGGTTTGTTGTTGCTGAATGTGCTTGCATTTATATATGGGGGTGGATGGATCTGCATCTGCTTATTGTTTGAGTCTCAGCGTTTGAGACAGATGTAACTAACGCATAGATGTACGATATACGCATTGTGCCTTGAGAAAAATACAAATAAAATGCCAACAAATAATTGGTGTAATTTTTATTCATTTATTTTTTTGTTGTTTTTTCGTTCATGCCCATTCAAATGTACGTGAAATACCATTTTGGACAAATACACTGGCTTTTCTCTTGACAAGCCCACATTGAAACCTCAAGTGTGATTGTGTGTGGAGGGCTCTTCTCTGCCCGCTCCTCCAACAGACAGGCATTTCACACGCCTACGCGACACGCAATAGCAGAATAATGGAACCGCGCGGAACAAAGGCAACAAAGCATAAAATAATGCTTATCTCTAGTGTGTACTGTCTACACATGCACCTAAGTAGAGACTGAGCAAAACTACAGCAAGTGTGTGTGTGCGTGTGTGCGTGTGTGTGTATGCGTGTCTCAAAACATGAAAACGTGGAAAGATGAAAACACTCAACTGAGATTTGACAGATGGGTGATATTAAACTAACGCAACAGTTTTCAAAGGCTTCAATAGTTTGTGTATACAGTTATGGCTAAGAGCAGAGCAGTTTTCAGTACGCAACACCATTTAAGGGGGCCCATTACTGTTGTCCATTTACCGCCTGTTGGCACAGATACCTTTTACTTTGGCAAGGAGAGCCTGTGACTATAGCACCCAGTAAATGTGCTTGTGGGTTTTGTTAAAGCGTGTCTCTGAAGCCTACATTAATGCATACGCTTGTGTTAGCTTGCGTGCGCAGGTCGCTAGAAACCTGCGAAAGCTTTCAACTGGACGCACAAAACAGATAGACATGAGGGTGGAGGATTGGCAATACCACGGTTGGAAAAAAACAAAACAAAACAATGGTTGAGCGTTAAAACTGGCACAGAGCGCGGCACATGTTTAACTTTCAAACACCAACTATGGAAAATTGTAGACATACTGAAAAGGCTGTAAAGTAAAATCCACGGGAACTGGGTTTGGCATGTTAACCTTTCTCCCCTACGGCAACAGTCCAGACCAGAGTCTTTTCTCCTTGTGTGGTGCAGTGCACATTTCGCAGCTCTCGAGACGGCCTCCGCCGCAAAACGCAGGTGCCAGAAAAAAGCCCAAGCGGCCAATATGCAGGAACTCGATGAAAGCTTTGCTGAACAAAGCGTTTGAATGCTAAGCCCAAGGATACCCACACATGCCTCAAACACACACGTTTTCAACTTGCTCTCTGGTCCATTCGCTCACTTTCATTTCCAACACTCTCGACTCGCTGCTGTGGGGGTTCGATGCGGTTTCCACGGTAACCGCTTGTACAACACAACTCGGGCAGATGCGTTTCTCATCCAGGTGCAGCCGATTGACAGATCGAACACGAAACGTGTTGCTACACAGACGATGTGGCGCTGGCCTCCATGACATGGGATGGAAATAAACACTCCCACACTGTTTACCACCAGCAATGGAGGAATAAGAAAATACACATGGGAGTTGTAATTCATGGCCGCTACTGTACCTTTAACTCATATGCTTTCAAAACCAAGGAAAAAAAGGAATTGAGAGGTGTGTCTTATTTACATTTCCCTATAAATCAGCTGTTTTTGTCCATTTTTCCTTACGTTCAATTAAAGGGAGTGCGGCTGTACCCCATACGCACTTATTCCATCTCGGAAGACATTTTAATATCATACTGTATATCATGAGAAGTCCTCCTCTACAATACCACCATGTTCAACTGTAGGACGTAAGCCAGAGGAGCTAACAAGGAAAGACGTGACCACATCTGAGGCCTCATGGCATCTATATGAGTAATGTAAGTATAGGTTGAAATACAGCATACAGGGCAAGCAAAGGCGGGGGGGGGCAGAGAGAGGGAGAGAGGGCAGAGAGAGGGAGAGAGAAGCAGAAAATTGGAAACAGCAGCAATAAAGGAATAAATACTGACGGAAAGATACTGAGATATGACAGGTGATAAGGCAGGTGAAAGAAAGTATAGAAGTATAGAAACATAGAAGAAACAGTGACAGTGGAGATAACGGAGACAGAGAGAAAAAACACAACAGCCCCGCACATGCGACAAAGTGGCCGAAAATGGAACCGTTTCATTAGTGTATTCCCTCCTGTCATTGCAAGAGGGCCCTGTGACCACAGAGAAGACGAGGGACCTGGACAACACCGCCACAAGGTGTACGCTCACACACATACACAAACCACTAACAACGCCTAACACAAAATACAAACACACGTAGACACACACAACATACGTCGCTTACTGAACATTACAATACATACAAGCCCTGCATATCCAGCAGACATTTAAACTGTTTCACACCTAAATACACCAACAACAGACATAAACAAGCATCTGAAACACCTCTGGTCAATCAAACACACACACACACACACACACACACACACACACACACACAGGTTCGTTAATAGGGCAGAAATCCATTCACGGAAGATATATGGTGCCGTCATTATAGTGGAAGCTTGACGGATAGACTGTGGCTGTGGTTAGCGTGGTCATGTCTGGAGAAACCTGCCTGTTAGTGCGGCTTGTCAGCCGTCGAGAGGAGCTGAACTGCAGAGGTCTGCCGGTAATAAGGCAAGGGAGCAGATCTGAGAACGTCTCGGGTATACCGTGGCTACATACTGTGCCATCCAATGGAATGATGTACCCTAAGAGTGATACTGCACTTTAATCAAATGTTCTGGCATTATGCGCTTACGCACACCATACAGTGCTGGGGACCCACAGGTGAGGTTCCCTGAGAACTGCACCGCCAACGTTTTCTTGCCCATTTGCATTGGCACCGCCATTTGGAATGCTGAAGTGATGTAAGGCAACTGTTGGTATCCAGCCTACCACAACAACAACCATGGAAGATGTTGTTATCGGCGCTATGTGTTTGTGTTTGTGTTTAGTGGGTTTTACATTGACGGAGAAGGAATTGAGATGTGCAGTTTGGATTTATTGTGTTTTTTTTTTTTTGTATATGAATTTTTCTTCCTGTTTGTGCTTCTTGATTTTTTTTCTCTGCATTGCTTCAATGTGTGGTAGATGCCTGAGTCGGCAAGTTGTGAGTAAACAATAGCGAATATTTAGACCGCTTAGACCCGCCAAAGCCTCCATCGCAAAGAGGCTCAAGAGATTTTATAGTTTATATTTTTTTGCATTATTTTTTCCATATTTCTTGAAATGCTAAAGCGGTCTTTTACATAAAAAAAAACCCGGCTGCCGGAAGTGAACGATCAATCAATGTACAACTACATCACTCATGGTTCCTATTGTGGTGGGAGAGTATCTACCCTGAAATAATTTCCTCAAAGCGACATTTTAAGAACTGAGATCGCACTCTGTTCCTGCTGTGCGGACACACAAAAAAGAGGAACAGTTCTCTGAAAACGTTCCTCCGGTCCAAAAGTGCCTATTGATTGCGTCAACACGCTAATGTTTGGGGTGATATATTCAGTTCCCCACATGTATTCAGTGTACAGAATCCATAACTGCTGTTACAGTAGCTCCATTGGGTTAATAGCTTGCTTGTATACTGTAATGCATGTCAAAGCCTTTGTTAGCAAAGCGCTGAGATGTGTTAGCATCTTTATATGAAGTGAACACAAAAGCTCAAATTTAATTAAATTAAACATAATTACTTACAAATGCTATACTGTTAGATTAGGTTTATACATTATCTGTTTCACTGGTACAGCAGCTAATCATAATTATTCATCCCTTTTCCCTTATGTTAACGATTGATAAGGAATAGAGTGCAAATAAAAAATAAATTTTGGCCTAAAGCAGATTCATACTTTCTAACTATGTGGCTCTAACTATCGTTCTAGCTGTCCATCTCTCTCTCTCTCTCAGTATCTCTTATTCCATGAAGATGTTCCCTTCCTTGTAACATGACTCTGAACTGAAGGAATGGCTTCTCTCTCTTTCTCTCTCTCTCTCTCTCTCTCTCTCTCTAGCTCTCTCTCTCTCTCTGACAAAACATAGCAGGTGGCAGGACCCATTCATGCACAAACTGCCACAATCACCACCAAGCAGAAACTTAAACCCGTTTCTGGGTCTCTCCAACCTTATGCACACACACACACACACACACACACACACACACACAGACAAATATACAAGCATTGTTTGCATCCACATGTGTACAAACACACACACACACACTCACTAGCATAAAGGCATACGCGTGGTGATGTCAAACGTGTGCACAACCGCAGAAATGTCTACAGTCTCCATCACATATATATCTCTGTCTTATTTTAGACTGGCCACACATCCAGAATGTTGTTAATAATCCGTTTCATTTTAGTGGAAACTTGCGACGTGGCTGGGAACTGTTTTATAAACCATTCACATTCCATAATTTGAAAATATGACATTCCACCCAAACTCATCCAGGCTTGGGATAGAAAAGTCTCACTATCAACAGTATTATGAATCATATAGTGACAATCTCATTCTAATGTGCCTTTCAGTCAAATCAACATTAACACTATAAGACAATACAACCTGGAAATAATAAATAATAATAATAATAATTTATAATAATAATAATAATAATAATACATTTTATTTCAACATTTTTCGAAATACTTAAGGACATTTTACATTGTAAATAAGTAAATATAAAATATGTATATAAAACAATTGGCTAAGATATATATATATATATATATATATATAAATATATATATATATTTATATATATAAATCTAGATTATTAAACATTTGACAATAAATAGCAGGAAATAAGAATAAGAAATAACTTGCTAACGGAAAAACTTTTAAAAGTTTTGGCCGCTATTGACTGCACTCTGCAAAAATAAATAAATAGGCCTAAATAAATATATTAATATAATAGGCCAATTGTTTCATCTGCTTTGTTTGCTTTGAGCATGGCCTGAATAGGCTACCATATAACATTTTTAGTGGAGTGATCCAAAATTCAAAAGTAAAACCTGAATGATGCAAGTCAGTCCGGTTTACAGACAGCGACAAAGTTGTTCATTTTCTAGGTTTGTTCACCAAGTAAGTGGAAGGAAGACAGTCAGCAGCCGCAGTTTGGGCCGTATACCTATGCCTACGAGACGTCACGTACAAGCAGCAACATTTTGTACATTTAGAAAATTCAACCACCCAAACGATAGCCTATTGTTGTTATTGATCTAAATTAGTGTATAATTGGTAATAACTTGGCTAAGTAGGATTAGGTTCTTAACATTGCGTATTTAAACTATTTTTAATGCTGCTGAAGCACACCAGAAATTCTGATTATTTTCTTTATTTTCTGAAATAATACATGTATGCACCACAGGTTCCTGAATTTCTTTTCTTTACTTGAATAAAGACAGTTGCACCATGAATTGATACAGAATGGCACAAATTGTTGCATAAAATTAACCAGAATGCAGAAAATTAAGTGTTTGATGCTTAAAATGTCCCCAGATCCCCACTGAAAGTGGACCTACCCCACCATCTTCAAATGAAACCTTGGCTACATAAATGCAAAACAGACATAGATACATATGTAGCTTGTTAATTGTTATACAGTGCATTTGTGATTAAAGCCTCTGTATGTACATGTATGTCATATTCCCCTAAAAGTCTGATAGTATCACCCCTGATTCTTAATGTGGAACAGATGGCTACTGATTGTAGCCAGAATGTATATATAAAATATAAAACCAAATAAAAGGCCAAAAGAAATGTAAATGTACATATACAGGTATATCTACAAAATAAGATAGCACAGCGTCATAAGTTTATTATAGTGGATGGTGTGTTTGGCAACAAGGCCTAGCCATAGTTTCAAAGTTCCGGGCCATTCTTCAGTCCCAGTCCAACTCTGGTCTTACAAACATACATTAATGAACACACACAAACACACCAGACCTTTATGGTGTTACTGTATCAACTTGTGGACTAGGGCGATAGTTGTGGTCCGATGTGAGTCAGCGTATTGCAATATAAAATAGTGTAGTTTTTCTCGGACGGAGGCAAAGTTGGCAAGTCACTTGCAAAACATGTTACTGTACAAGGCATACGATTGGAATGCCGTCTTGTAAAGGCAGGGGCGGAAGACAGGGGCTGGCTTCAGTGGCAGCTTGTGCTTGTGTGTCTGTGAATACGTATGTGTGTGTGTGTATATATGTTCATGAGGAGTTCAAAAGGACAGCTAGCCACCAAGAGATATGTATCAACTGAACCGCAATCAAAGAAAGAGGAAGATACAAAAATACAATAGTGGACACGCACGCACGCACACACACACACACACACACACACACACACACAGACACTCGACATGGAGACTGTACTTAAAGTCTGTGGTGGTTGTGGCTCCTTAAAAAATGACACAGCCGCGGGAGGGGAGAACTAGGGAAAGGGGGGAGAGGGAGAGAGAGAGAGAGAGAGAGAGAGAGAGAGGCAGACATCGAGTTGGCGCATTGGGAGAACACCTTATAATTATATACATCCGCTCTGTCAGTTCATGTCCACAAATGGACGGATCTAGCAAAGAAAGAGAAGACGGCCAGAAGACAGAGAGATAGATAGATGTATAGGATTGAACCAGAAAACAGAGCGTAGCACTGCTCTACTGTTTGAGAGAATATCATGGTGCACAAGCATTGAGGTAATCATCAGACACGCGTGTAGCACAGAAGGTCTTATGCAGCAACACCTACACAACACCACGCGTATATACCATCATGCAGACACGCCTACACGTGCACGCACAAATATACACACAAATCCACACAAATGTATACGTTGAGACGCAGCCTTATTATGGGGATCACTCCAAACTGAGTTGAGTGTGGTTATACGCTAAGTGTCTATTTTGAAAGACTCGCAGCCAATTCCACATTCCCAACTTATTCATGTCTCTCTCTCTCTCTCTCTCTCTCTCTCTCTCTCTCTCTCTCTCTCTCTCTGGTATAGGGCGAGGAGGCCAGCGCAACATTGAGAGATTATAAACTCCGTAATTACTCGGCCATGGGTAATTATCAGGTTGTTTAACGAGGCCTTTAAAGTCCTGATGCACCATCGCTGCCGTTTTCCTCAGGGATCACAATAGGGTCAGTTCTCAGTCTGAAATGCTGTGTGCACCGCACGTGCACCATTTAACCTTCAGGGGGCAGTGTTCCTCCTGGTGGTAATGTAGTCCTAATGTGTGACGATTAAGGGCAAGGGTGCTCAGGTGTGTGCTGATTGACTAGAGTGTATACATATTTTAACCATGCCTTCCAGGGATTCATATTTAGCAAATAAAATGACCACCATCTGCTAAAAAGGATAATTAATAAAATATTAGGCAGTTTAGTGGTTGAAATACATGCTTTTATCAGTCAAATTGATTTGCCAATTTTTAACAGTACACAATCAAAATATCACTTGCTATTAGTTGGGCCTTTACATTTGAGATAAAGGACATTATTTATTTACTTAAGAGCCTTTGCTAAGCAAAATTGTTTTAACATGAACTTGAGTTTCACCACACGCCTCGCTTTATCTCCTTATATTACTTATCCCGGCGAGAGAGGAAACTATTTCAGTCACAAGGAGGAGAGAAAATCATTAACTCTGTGATCGTCGTTCTGTCCCTGTGAAGCCAGACCCTTCTCGTTGAAAGTCTCATTGACCCTGCGGGGAAATCATTTACTCTACCCTCGCTGCGCCGTCCCTCCCTAGAGAGGTCATTCTATCTACCTGTTTCCACACGCGCTGTCCCTCTTCAAACAGATCGCTCTGCGCTCGTTTGACCGGCCTTTCCATGGGAAGGACCGCGGTAGGCCTTTTGCGGCCTCTGGGACGTCGCGGTTCCCCAGGGGTCCCCTGGTGCTGCTTCCCTCGCCAGTCCTCTTGGAGACCCCCTGCTCTGCGCTCGTTTGACCGTCCCTCCCGGGAGATTTCCGTCTGACTTAATTACCGCGCGGGCTTCGCAGAGAGAGAATCGGCGGATGACTGACACTTCTCTTAACGACCAGCCCCACCTACATCTGCCCAGTCCACTGTATGTCTGCCGGCTTCCCTTCATTAAAGCATCCCTTTCTCACTCCAGTCAGCGAGTCAGTGCGTTCTCTACCCCCC
>JAODTR010027714.1:0-22620 GCA_025399935.1 Amblyopsis rosae
AGATTGAGGTGGCTGGGGAGCGGGTCTGGGGTCCCTGGTTTGTTTTGGGGATGGTGGGAATGGGACTCCCGATGTTTTTGTTTGATTGGAGGGTTGGGATGATGAGTGTAACATGAGTGGTGGTATTACTTAATTTTTTATATATTGTATTGTTTTTGCTCATTTTGTATTGTTTTTAATGATGTAGCGTGAAGCACTTTGTGTTACATGAATTTGTATGAAAAGTGCTATATAAATATTGATTGATTGATATATATATTATAATATGTTTAAATTGCAACAATATCATATTGTGATATAAGTATTGTGATAATATCGTATCGTGGGGCCACCAGCGATTCCTACCCCTAGTGAGAAATCAACCCCCCCCTTCCATAAGCAGATACATGCGTGCAGAGATATAATTTCTACTCTTCATGCCTTAATGCTCAGATGAGCTCATTGGAAGACATTCAATGACTGAGTTGAGTTCTTGCTTACTGTTGGTCACCCAGGTGAAAATCTTTTTTTTATTTTTCAGTTGACTCAGCTACCTCCAGTCATTCTTACCATGCATCAGGCCACGCCGAGGTTAATACAGTATTTCACACACAAGTTGTTTAGAAATCAGAGAAATGGGTGTTCAACTCATACCTGAAAAGTGATGGGTTCAACGCCTAGCCCCTGTCTGCTCCATGTAATACTGGTACCCCTTTGGATTAAGATTAAAATTAAGAGTCCACTGCAAATCTTTATAAAGTTATGGTACATTTTGCTTTGCATGTGGCTTTGTTGGAAACTATAAAGATATATGTTATTCCTGCATGACATGTAATGTCTGCCCCAACAAGATGATAATAATAATAAATGAAAATAACATACATACTGTGTATCTATACAGTACTGTAACTGGAAATGTACCTATTTGATCATTCTTCTACTGGGATGTGGAGTCAGAGGGATGGGTTTTGGACACTACGCTTTTTAATCCTTTATTTGTGGTATACTGTAATTGTTTGGTTCAGCAATATGTTGTGGAGCTAAGCTGCAGCCCAGCAGTATTTTTCTTTCATGACACATTTGTTCTGCTTTTGGTAAGAAGGAAACCCCCTTGGAGCGATGTTGATTCAAGCCAAAATGTTGCCATCAAACTGCATGGGCCAAAAGCGGTATTTTGGGCGATTGTCTTAACGGGCTGCTTTTATTGACAGAATCAACATTGTAAAATGTGGCACTGAAAAAGTATCTGGGTCTTTAAGACTTTATTTATTTAATTAAATTAGAAACTATGCCATTAATACTCTTGTGTATCAGGCAGGCTGCTACCAGTCCAGAGTTACAAATAACGGATTTAACTGAATTTTGCAAAAGAACATGATATACTGGGAAGAGGGTTTATATGCACACATTTTTATTCATTCAGTCATTCTGATTGAAATCATTCCAAAAGAAGACTTTTAGTCAATTTATACAGGTTTACATGCACGGTCGCATTTAAATCAGAACAGTTGTGTGACATTCAAAACATGTCTTGCATGACATCACTCTAACTCAGAACCATGGCACGGGAGGTGGTTGCGTTAGAAAAGTCGGTCGATCGCAGCCACGTTACAATATTTCCTTTTTTCGATTTAATGAAAAGGTTTAAACTTCCTCCAGAATTAAGTTTCAGTTGATTTTGGCCTTTGTATTCTGATTGAGCTGTTTATACAGAGCATTTCTATTCCTTTTGAGTGTTTAAACCGATTATAATCTGAATATTAGGCTTCATGTAAACCCCCAGATACAAATTAGATGTCCATCTTTTTTTGTTGTGGTTGTTTTAGTTAAAAAGAATTTGTTAATTTCAGATATGTTTTGTGGTTTATGATTTAATTAATAAATACTGCACAATTAATAATTACTATTCTAGCAGTACGAATATTCTTTCTTGCTAAATAAAAGCTAGTTCTGGTAACAGATGTACAGTATTTTAGCTGTGTCATCTCAGCTCTCGCCACTGTTAAAGGCACTTGGTGTCCAATCAGGACCTACAAGGCAATCCACATACTTGTCCCTTTCCTAATCATAGTTTCATATTGTAGCAAGTGTAGCATACCACAATCAATGTCACTGTGGCACCCATTTTGAAACACAATGGAGGGAGGGCATAGAGAGAAACTGTCAATTAAAACATTCAAAACTCTTCAGCCACACCCTGCTTTTAAAATCTAATTATCAATTTAAACTCATCAACTATAATCATGCTGAAATGGGAGGGGGATAAAAACAAAAGAGTCGATAACTTACTCTGAGCAAATGTCTCGCGCACACACACACACACACACACACGCACACAGGCACAGGAACACACTCGTAATCCGAGCACAGCAGAGAGCTGAGCGTGTCACTGTGATGAGCGGCCAGCGGGGCTTTGATGGCAGATGCACCATTAATGTGCTGCTGTGATTGAGGCTCCCGCGGCGGAGCCGGCAGCACGGCAAGGGGTTGATGCGGGCCTGCCACGCGGAGAAGAGGAGGAGAAGGAGGAGGTCCTCTGTGGCTCTCCACTCCACACCCACCTCCTCCACTAACGCTTCTCTCTTCTTCGCCATTGCATCCCTCACTCGTCGGGTCAGTCCAACGCTCTGTTTATTTGTCAGGTTTCACCACACACACACACAGACTTCCTTTGGTGTCACTTTCTGCTGTGAAACCCTCATCTTCTTCCCACTCTACACCCCATATCCTCCGGTGTTATTCATGTCCCGCGTGTCTCCGTGCGCTCTTTGCTTACCCTTTGTCTGACACCGGCAACATCAGGCGTACAGCGTGACACATTCCTCTTAGTCAGGGTCCACTAGGAGCGCTGCCTGCTATTGCACAGATCCACCCTCCTCATGCGCACGGCACCCCCAGGAGCCCCTGTCATCGCGGGAGCGCTTCGCCCGCCGGCGTGCGCGTTCTGAACCCAGGAGCAGACACCCAAGAGACCACTGTTGTCTCAGCAGTCCTGGAGGACAGATATATGGCAGCTATAGGCCCACAGACAACTGGCTACACCGCACAGTTCCTCCATGGTATGGCAGCTAGGCCCACAGACAACTGGCTACATCGCACGGTTCCTCCATGGTATGGCAGCTAGGCCCACAGACAACTGGCCACACCGCACGGTTCCTCCATGATATGGCAGCTATAGGCCCACAGACAACTGACTACACCGCACGGTTCCTCCATGGTATGGCAGCTAGGCCCACAGACAACTGGCCACACCGCACAGTTCCTCCATGGTATGGCAGCTAGGCCCACAGACAACTGACTACACCGCACGGTTCCTCCATGGTATGGCAGCTAGGCCCACAGACAACTGACTACACCGCACGGTTCCTCAACGACTTTACTGGAATTCTTCCGGAAACACTCGACGACATAGCAAATGTATAATTAGCTGCTACATGTCTGATATTTAAGGAGAGCGAGAGTGATATTAAGTTGGCGTTTTAGGAAATGGAACTATATTCAATTGGTTTCTCTCAAAGGTCAAATGATCCCTCTGCTTATTTTCATTAATATTCACAAAATGTTTTATTCAAGAAAAATGGGCTAGTCCGAACCCTGAAGGAGAGTAGGAACTATGTAGTGTGTGTGCATGAATGCGTTTGCCTGTCTGTCTGTCCAGCCACGGGGCATGGGGTGGTGGAGGGGTGCACAACCTGACAGCCCGGTCAGATAAGCAGTCCCCTGACATTCCAACTGACTTTACCTGCCCTGTGTGTGTATTGGGGTGGTGCGGGAGGGAGAGGGGGGAGGTTGTGGTGTTCAGACACTCACAAGCAATGTTCAGTACTACAGGGGCTAAGGTGCAGAGGCTTGAGTTAGCTTAATGGTGACAACTCAGCCACCGTCCCCCTATTACAAATTACTGCGGGGCTTGAATACAGCTCAGCTTTAAACACACACACACACACACACCTCTCCACTCCACTCCACTGAGCACTGGAAGCAAGTGTCTCTCTGAGAGACAGGAAGATGGGGAGGCGGGGGGGTGGGGGCTGATTATTAGATGAACAAGCCCACTCGGTGGACTCACATGCATCTCTGACCATGGGTCCAGCGCTAGCAAGGAGCCCTCGGCTCCTGTCCGGTAATGAGGTACGTTTCAATAAAGCTGTCAGCAGGGAAGAGTTTGGAGCTGCTGGTGTAGTGGCCCGGGAGCGTCCCTTCTGCGTTTACAGCAGCAGGCAGGGCAGGTAGCATTCAAACGATGCGTGCACGTGTTTGGTGTTGTACGCTATGCCAGCGATGGCAATGCAGACACGTTGTTCATGTTTTGCGGAGGCTGGCTATAATGTGCTAGCCTGCCTCCGTCTGACTATTCCGCTCAGCTCAATTTGTTTTCGCTGAGAATACTGTCTGAAAACCCTGCTCGCATTAGCGTTCACACAGCCACCATGCTGGCGACCCAAGCAGGGTGGGTTAGTGAGATGACGTTGAAGTCAAGCGTCTTTTGAAATTGTGACAAATATATTTGAGGCTATCGAAACAGTTGGAGCAACGTTGATTGGTTAAATAGAATACATTACATACGTTACATACAATACAGTATTACTACACTACACAAAACTAGCATTACTATATGTATGCATATATGAAACGGGTATAGTGTATGTAAACCCTATGTGTCAATAGATACTATTCCATGTATGGCCTGTAGGGGGCGTGCGGGACAACCCACAGGAACTCGAGTTGGTCCAATTAGTCTTTGACAACTAATGACTTGTTCAGCCGCATTGCAGAGAGGACATGGCCCTTCACAGCATTGCTGACAACCTCCTCCAGACGTCACCGCCAGGCACTGCCGTATGTAGTCACACGTGCACACACACACACACACACACACACACACACACACAATGTTGCATTGCAAGCAAGAGTCACAGCTGCACGCAGACAAAAAGAAAAGCAAGTAGACATGTGTCACTGCTGTGAGGCCGTTTTTAAGTGTCATCTCAGCACAGAAAACAGACTGATACGTGGCTAATCTCATCTCACGCGCAGAGCAGTAATTTCCATCTTTCCCCTCTCGAACATGCAAAGCTATTCAGGCTGCACTGAGACGGCAAAAGTCTGAAGAGAGCGAGAGACCCATGTTTGTCACTTGAAAACTCGCTCCTCGTGATATGTGATAGACAGGCAGGCACATAATGGGGCACTCTTATCGCTTCATAGGGACCCTTTGATACCAGCAGGTGAGGAGATGTGTTCGTTCTCCTCCTTGATAACCCGACTTGTCATCTTCCTTCTCGCTTCACTCCTGAAAGGCTGAAGCGTCTCAATAGTCGCCCACTTGAGTCTCTGTATAGAGAAGCATTTGGTTAAGAGGTTGGATGTTAAACTACACCTCCCTGTTTCACATGCACTTGTTAAGGCATGTTTTGAATACGATCACTTATCCATATACAGTTAATATAATGAGCCTCATAGCCAAATGTAGGCAATAGGTTATTGGCTTACTTTTCTTGTGAAATATCAAGACGAAAGGCAAAAGTGTTATTTGCTTGAATGTTTATTTGTATATAGGCGAGCGTTAGATATCTTTAATGGAGAAACGTTTAATATATCAATCATATTGCCCACTGACCCCAAACTAATGGTCTAAATTAATTTTGTTCAGTAAAAGTAAATGGGCCATAACAGGACACAACAGGTACATTCTTATAGATTGTCTCTCAATATTGACAAGAGACTATGCTTTGTGTGTATGCCTATACTAACATAGACTAACTGGCCCGTTAATATTGATTAGAAATAAAACAGCCTTGAGACCAAGCTTGGCTCAGGGTCGGGAGTGGGATTCTACAACCACATGGAAGAGTTTAGACGGGTAACATTTTACCATACCAATAGTTTTCCAAATGAAGTTAGTTTTTCTATTGGATGCTATTATTTGAACATAATCTTAGAAATAAATGTATGAACTCAAGTGGTCACAAACGGCTTGAGATCTGTTTACTGTATAGCTACATTAATCTACAGTATACTTGAACTCAAAGACTCCCGAGGTCAAGACATCTGTCGACAGACTACCAAACTTTATGTATTGTTGTAATGTACTGCTTAGAAAACCCGAGAAGGCTAACAATGATGTTCTTTTGCTAGATCCTTTGGCAAAAACAGCTCCTTTAATAACTGCAGAGGTGACCGCTAGCAGTTTACACATTGCCTTTACTGTTAGGTAAATGTTAGCGTGATTAAAATGTATTCAGCTGCTCTCATAGCTTATTCAAAAGAACTCCATTTGCAGTAATTACACTGTATTAAGCCATGAATCAAGCTTGTAGTTTCCAAACCTTTATGACCTCCAGAGGATAAGAGCAGTGACACTAAAAATAATAACAGGAGCAAAACTCAACCACAATTATACAGTATTCTGGTTTGTTCAAGAGGACTTTCAGCGATTCTAACCTTGATACACTTTTGTCAAATTCAATGAATTTCTATTCACAGTCTGCTGTCCATTCGGTGTGCGTGCTGAAACATACTGTAATCTGGTGCTCCTATGAACCCCTGGCTCTGTAAACGGGAACACAAACTATGTGGTATAGGCCGCACCACACAACACGGTCCTATTACATTGACAATGTGTGGGGCAGAGCTTCTGATGGAGCACCCCATGGCATTGAAGGGAGAGGTGTTATTGTAACAAATCAAATAACAAGCCTTCTCCAGAAGGACTATATCTTTAACAGACATACAGTACGTTCGTATTCCCCCACCAACATTTTCCATTGTCATTCACACACGTGCACCATGAATGTGGGAGAATGTAGGCATATCAGAATGTGTGGAGCAGGGTGTTGCTCATCTCCTGCACTGTCTTCATGCTCTGGTCTGACGGACCTGTACTGCCAACTCCTTGTTGAAATCCACAGGCACTTTGCTGGAGATGTAAAAATAATCATTTTTGAAGAGCAGAGAGATAGGTGAGGATGGGTGGCAGCTGATCTACAATAAATATTGTATTCCCTTGCTAGACCTCTATCATGTTATCAGACTTCATATGCATAACCAACAACCACCCTGACTCTGTACTTAGAAGAGTTATTTCATTCTATTGGCATGTAGAGTCAGGTGTCATAACTATTAAATAGAATGCCATATTTACATATATCACTTAACAGCCAGGTACGGACTCATATGGGACACCACCAAGTAGCATAGGAATAGGTAACATTACCATGTCATATATGTCTGCTGACGTTCTCTCTCCAATATGGTTTGCAACACGATGCAGTTGTGGTCGATATGTCAACGTTAAATCATAGTAAACAATAACAGCAATTGAGCATTTAAGTTGATCTCTAGTGAGCTGTAGTCTTAAAATCCGGGTGGAAATTATTGAAATAACTAATTCATTTGATGTGTGTTTTTTTTCTAAATAGTTTGCCAATGAAAGGGTGTAATTTGTAATTGAGTCAGAACAATGTATTTAGGCTTAATCACAGCTATATTCTGAACTACAGGTTGATAAATTGTATTTACTATAGAGGGACCTAGCACTGTAAATAGCTCTTTAATGAGGTTATGGGTCAAGTAAATATGCAGGTTAAGTGGCCATCACAAATTTTGAGAGCTTGTTAACCAGACAACATAGCAAGGCCCTGTACCGGACCAGGAGAAAAGGCCGATGAAGAGGCCTTGAGTTTGAACTCGTTCTCTCCTTCCTGTGACCACCACCGCGTAGAGGAGCATCAGAAGAGCTTCAGTAGTCCTCTCAAATGTAAATCAGAGACCAACATTAGCAATTCCTCCTCTGGAAATCATTCATCCTCATTTGTGATTCATCCCTTTTTCATCCCTCCATCCGAGTTAAAGTATTTACCTACTGAGTGCTCCGTCACAAGCCAATGGTAATGGATAATCATTGGCTAATGGCGTTGGTGTTACAGTAGGGGAGTGACAAATAGCTGTTTCATTCCATTCAGAGCATCTTTTTGTTTTATTGGTCATTGAGACTGATGGGACTGTATTAGCTGCTAATAAAGCTCACACATGACTGAAGCCATTATTCATCTTAGTGAACACCTTGCATATGAATCAATGTCAGGCTCTAGTGCTCTCTAATTACAACTTGTGAAGTTGCCATATTCCAGGAGGTATTTTTATTTAAAAATGTATTTTGTGGCTGGGATTTGTATATATTGGGAGAGAGCACAAGTAGCTACAGAGAGCGACAGAGAGAGACATGGCTTGTGACACTGCCTCAACCTACAGGCAAGTTAAATTTTAGGCTCATTATTTCATAGGTTTGGTATGTATGTATGTACAGACAGACCATAATAGGATCAAAAATATCTTTCTACACCATGCAGAAAAGGTCTACACTTTTGTGTGTGTGTGTGTATGCATGTGTGTGTGTGGAGAGTGGGTGGGGGTTCGTCAGAGGCCAATTTTTAACACAACACTTGGAAACATCTCAAGTAATGACGCCCATTGAAAAACAAGCCGACTCCTTAGATTGCTGACATTTATAATAATGACTATGTAAATGCAGGTTCATGAATAAAAGATGTGTGACGAAGGGGGAGGGGGTGCATCGGGGGAAGAAAATGCCAAATAAAATGGAGCGTGCTGTTAGATTGCACTTGTGTTCACAAATGTATCCAGCCGCTCTGATGGCGGTGGCCTGCTGTGACTTGTTACATACATTTTATCTCCTAATGACTTTTTAAAGGTGGCTTGAAAGAAAGATCACAAAAAAGTGCAAGCCATTTAGGATGCCTAATGACACACAAAAAAACACATCACGGCGATCTTCTCGTCCTCGCGTCTAAAGGCAGCGACTTACAAGACAGTTGCTGTGGGACGCTGTGACAAGCCGCTGGTTTGAGCTGGTTGATTCGTACAGCACCAAGACAACTCTTTCATTGCTTTGTTATACCATCTTTGCTGCCTGTTTACACTGTGGTTTTATTGTGGATACTATTTTCATCTGTAGACCGATGGTATGCAGACAGTTTGCCAGTTTATCACAAAGCTACTCTGGTGTCACAGAGCGACCAGAGAAGCAGATAATCTTTTTTTGTCTGGTACATTTTTCATGTTAATTGGAGATTATTAGCAAAACACTGAACACGGAGTGACAAGTCAAAGTGAATTACACTCGTATTCGGAATTACACAAACGCGAGAAACTGAGATATTTCTGCATAAACGGCTGTTGAATCGCATGAGGTCTTAATTCTTATCCATTCATTAACATTGGCTAATGGCATTGGTTTGTGGATGATTGTCTCTGTGCCTCTCTTGTCTCATTAATTAACAATCATTTCCTCGCTAATCACAATAAAATATGGGCAATCTAATTCATTTACTATATTACGGAATGCAGTACTAATTATATTTTCCCAGATCTGACAATGGAAATATACTTTTTATGTATAAATAAAAGGTACACTGTAAATGTATCTTATAGTGATATTTCATTGTAGGCTGCATGTGTTGGTATCAGGCACTACACTGTTGTGCTGTTGCTGATGTTAATAGTTTATGCTATCTAACGCTCTCCATCCCTCTGCCCCACAGAGGGTTTCAGATACGTACGATGGAGACTTGATGTGTTTACCTAGACATAAACAGTTACTGTGTTGAGTGTGAATGAATCTTGTAGTGTAATAACTATACGCTATCAAGCATAGAGTACAGCATGCTGTGCACCACGCCTCCTGGAGTACTGCAGGTCACTGGTAACGATGGTACCATCGCTAGGAGAACCACATCAGGACTAGAGGAGACATATGAAAGGATAAACCGGTGGCTGGGTTACGCCCATGGCATTTTGCGGATGGGGATTTCACTTGCAAATTCAACAGCAGACAGTTGCTCACAAGAGGGAAATGTCAGTGCCTTCAAAAATAGATGCTCTTGATGGGTTTTTCTGCCAGTTTGTTTTGGAGCTGCTGCACAGGCATATGGGGGGGGTTAGTGGCAGGTTGAAGCATCGTGTATGGTTGGGAAAATGTCAAGAGGGTATTTGAATATGGATGATGAAACTAACACTTGAGTGAAGAGGGCTCCACTTGTGTCAGGACGAATGCAGTTAAGGTGGGTGTGCATATGCGTCTGGGAGATGTTTTTTTCTTTTCTTTAGATATACATACTGTGTCAATGTAAATACAAATATAACATCTCAATAAGTGTCATTAGAGAGGCATGAAAAGGTCATGTGGTGACATACCTCTACAGTGTGGTCTGAAGTCGACAATAGCGTATGCAGTTGCTTCACAGGTCATTGCACCTGGTGGTGAGCCCTCCACACACAGCCCACAGGACCAACCCACCTCATGGGTCACAGCAAACCCAAGAGTCACAAAGCACTTTTCTTAAACACAGCCTGAGGAGAAACACATAACACATGCAGCTCACATGTAACACACATTGCTAGCAACATTACTTTGCCTTCCCTGCTAAATCCCCAACCGACTTTAAAACACACGGCGTGTGTTGACACTTGCACTATGAACAAGAGGACACCTACTGCTGTAGGCATGGTAGGTGTGGTAAATAAATATTCACACCCAGAGTGAACCAGAAAAGGATTACAAATGAAAAAGGTGGTTTAAAGCTGCTCTGAGATAAACACACATCTCAAGATCTCCAGGGGATGTTCTCTGTGTGTGTGTGTGTGTCCACAGGTAAATGATCTCAAACAAAGAGATACACTGACCGGCCTTAGTAGGACGGGTTCAGCTTAGAGCCACATATTGTCAATGTTCTCCTCAGTGTAACGTACTTGAGGAAATGTTCTTTTACCTGTTCAGAGATAGGTAGGCCAATGAACATTAGGCTATATGTAGGCCAAAATTGTGAAAATTTGTTTTCTCTTTGATGAGACAAACACTTGGCTTTTGCTTTTTCATTGCAAAGAACCTACTGTATATTTAGCATTTCCCACTCAGGTCAGTTATCTACAGTGAGCTACTACAGCGCATCGCTATTTGCTACTGAAGCACAAAGCTGGAGGGACAGGCCTAGTGCCACGGGCCGGCAACCCAGAGGAAGAGGAAGTTGAGCATGGAGCCATGGCCATGAGCAAATAGCATCTTTTAATGCCGCCTGTAATGTGGGAATTCACAGCCATCTTCATTCATCAGGCCGGGAGAAGCCCGGAGGAGATCGGCATAATCAGGTTACCCTGCAATATAATGGAGGCACTTTGGCATCAAATGTGTGTTCCCCCCACCCCCAACCCCAATAAAATGGCAGGGGGAGGGAGTGGTGAGATGGCAAGAAAAGCTATTTATTGACCTGTAGCAAGATTAAGCAATGTAATTAAGCCGTAAGCGGAGGCAATCTGCGATGTGGGTCGGGAGAGAAGGGGGGGGTGGGATGATAAAAGGAGAGAGAGAGAGAGAAGAGGGGAGGAAAGCGAGATGGAGGCATGGAGAAAGACAGGCACTCGCTGGTCGATGGAGCGGGGTGGAGAAACAAGAGGCGGAGTCATGTATTTGCTTGGTTAATGTGTGGAACAAGTGCGGTGGGTGGTTGGGTGGGGTTAGCGATAACGCCACAAACTTTCTTCCCCGGCTAGCTTATACAGAGGCCTGCTTGCTATATGCACTGGCAGGTGCTCTTAGATGGATAAACCTATTTAGGATCTCTAGGGGATTTTTTGTGTGTGTGTGTGTGCGTGTGTTAATATGTTTGTGTGCTTGATTGAACATCTGTTCTTGCACTGATATTGAATAGATATGAATTGCAGAATGGCAACAAACTCGTTTTAATTAGATAAAAGTGTTATGATTCATTCTGTTAATTATAATTCAAAATGGTGTCTGCGTCTGCGTTCGTTTAGGCAGCAAACGCACACACGTTTATGTCATGATCAAACAGCTGTTCTTGCATGGAGATTGAAAGGATTTGATTTGCACAACTGGAACAAACAAGACTTAATTAGATGAAAGTGCAATGTCTGATTCCATTGTTTGTAATTCCAAGATGGAGTATGGCTTTGTTTGTGTGTGTGTGTGTGTGTGTGTGTGTGTGTGTGTGTGTGTGTGTGTGTGTGTGTGTGTGTAGGTGTGCGTGTGTGTGTGGACAGCTGTTATATATGCTGCACCTTCCTTAGGAGAGCTATGTACCAACACAAGTCGAGCCAGGGAATTCCTCCATCATGTCAACAGACTTCTAGAGTAGCCAGGTGCAGGCACTGTGGTAGGTAGTAGTACAGGCCAAGCTTGTCTGTCAACAGGTGGCGACATTTCTCCTCTTCCACCTGGCCAGGGGGCAAAAGCCAAAGACCAGTCCCTGCTCTTGAAAGACATAAGCATTTACAACATTTACATTTAGTATTATCACCAGTCATAGGTGGTGACAAAAAAACTGTTGCTATAAATGTTGGCATTTATGCATACACAAATATATTTCATATGTTGTAAACATTTAACATTGGCCTTTTATTTTTTTGCATCTTCCAGTTAAGAACTGCTTACCTTTTTTTGTATGGGTTATATAGATGATATGAAATGTAAAATAAACAGACTCTCAAACACATCAGCATATTGGAATATGTTCAGTTTTAATTCATTCCGAGATACTGCATGTGAGTGTGTGTGTGCGCGTGTGTTCATCTCCCACCAGCTTGTCGCAAATGAGCAGGCTGATGGCAAGGCATAATAAGTGTTCACAGTTTATCCTTCTCAAACAGAGACAACACACACTGACGTATACTAGGACAGGCATCGACACACACTAAACACAGCCAACAGGAATCCCCCTTAATACACACAGGTGCGGGATATACATAATTGTTGTGACCTTTGAAAATTGTTTTTCATAAATAATATACTTGTGCTGCTGGAAGGAAATCAAACAATTAAAATCTCACTCATCTTTGCGTATTACTCTAACACCTGTAATGGTTCAAATCATCAGATTTAATGCCAATGGCAATATTAAGAACATTATGTATGACTTGAGAGTGATAAATGGGAAACACACTGAACATGATTTATATTGTTTTCACAATAAAATGAAAGACTTGTTTAATATGCATTATACAAAGCGTTTGAAAACCACTGAAAGTATGCCATATGTTAGAGATGGAGGGACGTTGGGGAGATGGTGTCTGCTTCATTGCTTTGAATGTAAGGAAGGAAGTTGATATGAAGCACTTGCAACTGGGCTTTGAACTAGACCACTGCCAACACTCAACGACATGTCTCTCTATTATATACACTGTATTTGCATTATCAGCCCCTCTGCATACACAACTAGATTTTAAATAAGTTTTAATTAAACTTTATTAATTTAGCATTTTTTGTATTTTCCAGCTAAAAGAGGTTGGAGAGGTTATATGGAACACAAAGCTATTTCATATTCATTAAGCCTCCAGACACGCTGCAGTAAATTAGAGGCCATTTTTAGAACAATGTATCTGCCAACAGAGCAGAGCACCACATATGCGCCAGAGTGGCACACTGATTGCACATAATCAGGATTAAAGAAGTGATAATAGAGAGGCAAAACCCATGTTGTCTGCTCCTGCAGAAACACCAAGTACATTCTCAAGTTAGCAACAACTAGCCAAGATAGTTATGTTTTATATGAAGAAAACGATTAAGTATCGTCGATACATGTGACATGTTTTTAGTTATTAGCACTGTTCATTCTGGTGGTCCAATCTAAAGTCAGCATGAAATGGGATACTGTATCTTGTGTCTGTAATTTGCCAGTTTTTGGATCACAGCATATTAAGTCGGAACAAAATGAATTATTTGATTCCTTTTATCTTTTACTCCTTCAGAGTTTGAGGAAAGAAACTGGGAAACTGAGAGAATGAGTAAGTAACTGTAAAGTTTACAAACCATATCTAGCTCTGTCTACAGAGCTTCACAAAGGAAGATGTTGGGGTGAAAGACTGTGAGTACGTTGTTGGTTTAACCCCCGACACATCTCCCTTGAGCAAGATGCATCTTGCGTCGTGCATCATTCAAATAGGGAAATGAGCAGTCATTTCATTTCCTTCTGTCTTTAAACTCTGCTATCTGGTTCACGCTTTACCACAAGATCCGTGGGTTTGACACTAATTAGCTGAAGTGAGACTGGTCCCGTTTTTATTGAGATATCACACAAAGCCACATTTAGAGTATTTCCAGATATAGTAATGCCCTAGTCTAGCAAGTACAATGGCTAATTACTGGCTGGCAGGAGAGGACCAGAATAAGATGTGACAGCAGCCAAACTGTGGCGGTGTTTGACTGATCACTTCATCTGAGCTACTGCCAGGTCTGCTGCTCCTCCAGAATATCACTGTTGTCAGAGGGGTCAATAGTGCTGATGAAGAGGTGGAGGAATACTGTCTGCTCGTAGGCTCAAGTGTCAATGGAACCACGGAATGTCTAGCCTGTTCCCGATAGGCTATGTTGTCCAGCACATTAGCTGAGGGACCACATCCAAAGTGCTCATATTCAAACAAATGTAAATGTCTCTCATTTGTCTTCGATTAGAATGTATTCCAAATTTTTATTAAAGCTAAGTATGCAATTTCCCTTATGCTTCAGATGTTAATTATTCAAAATAATCTATTTCAGTTGATCTTTTTCCCTGGGTGTTGATTGCAATGTTTTCCTAAGTATGCAAGTAAAGTACTGTACTATACTGTATGTACTGTACACATACTCTTCAAATAAAGATATGCATAAACATTTTAAATTAAAACATACATATGTACTGTACTGAAAGTTTTAATTTTGATTTTTAATGCATTTTTATGTATACTGCATGCATTTTTGTATACATTACAGTGATTCACATAGATAAGAAAAACAATATACATATCCTATTATTATATCCTATTTAGATAGTATGTCATCAACCACCATGCCAAAATACAAATGCATAGGCATTTTTTATATGCACACTGTGTGCGTATAGTCTTTGTAAGACCATCCTGATTGTTCAATCAGTCTACTCCCCATTTAAAGTCGTCATGGAGATGATGTCAATGGGTGTCAGTCAAATTGTTACCTTCAACTAATCAGAATGACAAACGTGTAGTGGTTTTCAAACTAATATACCAGCTATTGGATATCAGACCTCCTTTCAGCAATCAGAACCAGATCCACTGGGGGATGGTTTCCCGAAGGCAGACACTAAATTGCTGCCGGTACCATCTGAACTAGCCACCTGGCCGTTGATGTGCTTGATGGATCTCTACCTAGCTGAATGGTTTTCAATTATGACGTTTCAGGCTAATATGCAAAGTGGAGCATATCTTAGAGGCTGAGCTTGTGAAATCAGGACAGTTTTACCAGGCTGTCAGTGGTAGTGTGATTGGAAGAATACTTTGGCCTTAACTGTGGGTCAGTTCTGACCATGGGGGCAGGGCTGAGCGAACAGATATGAGAGAAGCCAGTGATTGTACTTATGTATTATGTATCATGTGTAACGTAGCATTATATGATACACATATAGTTGTACTAGCTTGATTTAAAAGTACTAATGAAATTGTGTAATGGCACTAGATCTAGATAGGATGTTGTTAATGATGCAAAACTATTTCCAATTAAGTTCAATTGAGTGCCTTAATGAGTCAAAAGGTCTGCCGTGAGCGATTTGTTGTCTGCCGCCTCAGGAATGATAGCCTGTTATAAAGAGCGGGGTCACCTACAGACCTGGGAAGTGCTCACTTTTACACAAACACACAACATTTTTTTATTTTATTGGCAATTGTCTAAAAAGGATCCACGGGCATACTGTGCTTTGACTTTAGGTACCGCAACATTACGGACTGCAATTGTGTTGCGCGTGTTGCTAACCTTGGTGTTCCACTTTTCACCACTTTCCCCTGCAATCAATGGCCATAACTGGCTTTAACAGCCGACAGGTGATTCACGCTTCCTTCTTAAGATGTGCTGCAACTGGGAGTGTGGGAGCACGTCTTCGCCAAAGCCTTAGTCATCAGGGTCTTTACTTCCTCGGAGGTTAAAAGCCTATATCTGATATCTACTCTCCGTCCTAATAAACGGCTGCACTTCGCCAGGACTTAATTCCATTTCTATTGATGCGGCGGGCCCACTCAGCTGGTGGTAAAGACTCAGAGCTCGTATAAATCTCCCATTTGCCATTTTCACACATGCTCCCTGCTTTTATGTGGCCCTCCTCCCTCCGTCAGGTACTGGGCTAGCCCCCAGTACCTGACTTACTGGGGGCTAGCCCCTCGTGTATTTAAAGGCATTGCATTTCAAATGAACTTCTAAGGCAAAAATAGGCACCTCTTATTGAAGTGTACAGTAGGCAAAAAAATTAAATAAAAAAGGATTCACTGGCTTCCCATGTGAGAAATGACTGGAATTTCTTGCAATTTCCTTTAATGCACGTTTTATGTCTTCTTCTTTCTTTCTTTCTTTCTTGAGATTTCCTTCCAAGCTCATGCTCTGTTGGGACGCTGGCACTAAACTTGATATTGCGTGTGTGTGTTGCTGGGGTACGGTCATTTGAGAGGTGACCCGTTGAAGAGAGAGAGAGAGAGAGAGAGAGAGAGAGAGACCCGGATAGCTGGCAATTTTTGTATTTGCATAATCTAAAGAAAAGAAAATATCTGCATAATTCTTTTGTGTTCTATGAACAACTGACCTGCTACAAAATGGCTTAATGGAATGAACCGCATGCTGTTAAAACAATCACCTCCCTTGGGCAACATGGTGGCCCAGTGGATAGCACTGTGGCCTCACAGCAAGAAGGTCCCAGGTTCATGTCCTGGCCTTTCTGTGTGGAGTTTGCATGTTCTCCCCTGTGTCTGCATGGGTTCCCTCTGGGTGCTCCAGTTTCCCCCACTATCAAAAAACACATTAGCTTCACCCTCCAGTAAGTGCCATCTGACCAGTGACACTTTCATCAATCAGGAGTTGGTCTCTGGTTGCTGCACACGCCTCCCTTGAGGGATGGGTTAAATGCAGAGGATGCATTTCACTCTGTATGTGTGTGACAATAAACACACCTTTACCTCACCAAACAATATGTCTTAGTCACTGAATTATATTGCCATCTTCTTGACCCATTACCAGCCATTACTGAATTTTCACACCGAACTAGGTTGACTGTTGCTACTTGTTCTAATGAAAATATTATTTTTAAAGGGCAGAGGCGTGCGACTAGCTGTAGTGGAATCCCCTGGGAGCCCGCGTTCTATCATTCTCTTCTGTGTTGGCAGTAACGCTGGTGGGAGATGCATCTATTCTCAGCTGCGGCAGCGTTGAACGGTAGCAGCTCCATCTGCGCACCCAGGGAGGGTGAGGTACGCATGAAAGAGTACGGAGACTCATTAGAACAACTACGGCACCTGCTGCAGACAGGCGCCGCGTGGGCCAACGTCAGAAATAAATAAGGAATGAAATTGAAAATACAGTAGAATAATAAAAAGATACACAGAAGCTCCAATCTACCTGTGATCTTTCTGAATGTGCGAATTTATGAGTCTTAACATTTAAGTGTTGAAGAGCTGTGGCAACATACCGTCAGTATACACAGTACCGCTTTGTTCAATTATCACACTGTCTCATCACAATGGAATGCTTATTTTACAAACACCCAAATTAAAAATTAAAAAACCCTCACAAATTATATTCAGGATTACCAGTGGAACCCTACTGAAGCCTGCCATCATGACTGCAGTGCATACATGCTTTCTATGATGTCAATAAATGATTTATTATAGCATTTCAGATTGTATTGTATCTTTAGCAGGAGAAGCGTGAACTAATTAAAATATTCTATGAAGATTTGGTACTAGTATAGTGTCTGCCTTATAATAACACCATCGTGGGACCTCTCATTGGCACTGAGATGATAATATGAATATGAATAGTTTTTTCCAGAGGCAGCTTAAACCTTAATCGTACCCTTATAGTTGTAGGGGCAGTAGTGGCAATCTGTAGTAGATGACACCCTATAGCAAATAGTAGTGACACCTTCTACTAGATGGCACTCTAGGCAAATGCCTGTAAATAAATCGACTGTACCTCTGTGTCAGAACTATGCTGTCAAAAACATTCTTATGCAGAATGCCTTACAACAATAATAAATCAATATAACCATAAACAGCCTAAACAGATATACACCGTATATTATAGTCAACATGAAGGCAAAATGAGTAATAATCCCAACATCCAGATACAGGATTATGGGCACCAAAGGCTTGAAAATGACAATATTGTGAAGAAATAGATGACAGAGATGTCTGAGACCACTCAACGGTATGCCCTCACACTGGGGAATACGTCGTACCCTGCAAGGACAGGCTACTCTCTCTGTGAAGTGTTACTCGCCTGGCAGTCTTCCAGTAAAGTAGAGATGGTTTGGCCGAGTTAGGCGACAGTCAAGATGTCTTCCCACAGCCTATACATCTCTCTCTCACTCTCTCTCTCTCTCTCTCTTTCAAAGTCAAGATGAAAAGCATAGCATTTTGCCAAGACTACTTGAGCATTGTCTAAGCGAAAGCAGACACAATAAAGAAAAAGTGATCACATCTGCCTACGGAAGAGATGTCAAAACCCTATTTGACCCTGGTAATGGTCCTGAAAAACACCACTGCTGTGAAAACTTTACATATAAAACTTGAGATTGCATGTGATTTACAGAAAGCCTTCTAAGTCATCCTCGGCAGAACAGAACAAAGCAGTGTTGCATTATGTTCACACTAAGGCTACGTAGGCACATCACACTAGTGAAGAGTGACCCCAACAGTAAATTAAAAGAACTGCAACACTTACAGAGGAAACCTAGGGCTGCATACACAGACAGGACCAATAGTTACAGAAACCATGTAGCCTACTGTAATTCCTGAGAACCTTCAAAAAAGCGCACTCGTGCATATGCACATGCACACCTAGCCTATACTATGGAAGGCCATCCAGGCCAAAAACACACGAAATTAACGTGTGTATTTCACGTTTTGTCTATGTGCATTCAACGTGCACTCTACTGTACGTGTTGTTTGCGTGTCTAAATGTAACACGCAAACAACACGTAGAGTGCACGTTGAATGCATGTTGAATGCACACGTTCATTTCGTGTTTTTTGGCCTGGATGGCCTTCCATACTATACTGTACAAACACAGCGTAGCGCCTGGTCAGTTGAGGCGATATGGCCTCATTAGAGCGTGAAAACTCTCGCAGCTGTTACCATGAGACAGCGGTGTTGCTGTGGGAGGAACGATATGTTCAGCAAGGCTAGAGGGGAACACTTGCTTTGTGCGCAGCTCGACAGCTCACAGCGGGGCGGGCGGCACACCAGGGCCCGCCACCGTGTGATTAAAGAGCAGCGTTGTCTCAGCCGCACCGCCGGTGGCAACATGAATTACACCACTAAAGGAAGCGTTACGGTGCTGTTATTTCCCCATCATGTTCAGTGTAATCAAGCTATGCCATACTGTACATAGCTCCTCTGTATTAGTTATAGCTAAGGCTGTTGTTATTTTTGTATATTGTTTTATATTGTATTTTATTGTTTGGCCAATTGAGACAGCTTTATTTAGCCTATCAGCAAGATCCAGCCAATGCACTAGAAAGAAGTCTCTCTATTGTTTTTGTTCCGATGTTCTGACACTAGCATTACTGTGGGCCCCCACTGGGTGAATAACAGACTTTACCAACTTTACGAGATGGTGATGATGCCATTTATATGGAGATACGAAATTGTATGAGGGCTACCCAGCTATACTGTATGGTCCAGGCACAGATCTTCACCAGCCTGCATCAGCCAAGAAACACGCACGCACACACACACACACACACTTTGTACGCATCAGCAAGCACACACTTGCACGACACACACTGCACTCAGTTTTCTTCTTTTATGTGCTGATGACAAGCATACACTACCAGAGCCTAAAATTGTAATTTCATAGGGATGAACTCCAGCCCTGAGACCCTGAGCGACACGTACGGGAACACAAGCCACACAATAACACAATAAAAATAGCTAATCTGCCTCTCCACTCTCCCAGGGGCACAGCGGCCCTCCCAGTGACAAGGTATAAAAACTTGCCTTTATGAAATGCTAGCCTGTTCTGGGAGAATGTGTACAGCTCAGCTGGAAGCTGAAGGAAAAATGCCTCTCTGCCTCTCATGCCTTTACCTTCGCAGCAAAGTGCCTCCCAGCATTCAGCTTTCATTAGCCTGGGAAAAACAAACCAACCCCAGCCGACAACTCTGAAAAGACAGCAATTAATGGCCCAACGATTTATTGAAATGGAGATTTGGTATACGATATCAAAGAGGTACTTCAATATCGACTTCTATTGCATAAAAACTTCTTGTGCAATAAAACTGCCCACCTGGGAAGTGGGGTGACTTTCTGCGGTTGCGTCATGTCTCCTGAAGTGTTATGAGTTTGTTATTCTCACAAAATACTCCTTATTTTGATTAGCACCCATATCCATATTTAATGAGCGATCCTTGCTTGTTAAAAATACTGTGGGTGCATGGGACTGTGTGCACCAGTATGGTCTTCAGAGGAAGGGAGGCTCTTTAATGTGGCTCCCTTTGAGCACCATAGAGCAACACAAGTTAAATATTTACAATGTCGTGCGTCCTCTCTCGTGTCACATCAAAGCTCTGGTTCAGTGGCGATAACTGAGGACTTGTGACTTGACAGCTCGACACACACACACACACATGCGCACGCACTTATTTGCTGCTCAGAATCTCTCTCAAGTTCACTCTGCGTTGCAATAAATTTTTAGCACACAGTGTGTCCTTGTTGAGCATTTGGTGACGCATATCGCAGTGTTTTCAGGCTGTCTGACCAAAACGTATTTGTTGTCCAGCTGTAAAAAAAAAAGAAAAAAAGCACATCACAGTTTATGCCAAATGTATAATCTGGGTTCATTGTGCTCTTTGTAGCATCAGAATATTCTAGAACCTCAGCCAGGACAGAACAGATTTAGTAGATGTAAATTACCACTTCTGTGCTGCACAGGTCCTCACAGTATAGGCTGAAGTAGAGCTAACTTTATAATGTGGCTACTGCTGTTTACTTAAAAAGTAGCTCACATAGGTCGTATTTGAGGAAAACCTCCTTAACCTAAAAACCTTATCACTGACATTAGACATTATACAGTCTATGAGTTAGACCAACCTCATCAAACCAGATGTTGCTGCTTGTGATGTATTATGCCTGCAGTGGATAAACTAATCCAATACGTCTCCATCAGCTTTGCCATAATATAAGAAAATACTCCAATCCCTATCATAATAATATGGATTTTGAAGAGACATTGAGACCATCTAAGAAGGTCCAAACCTTGAGAACTGATTAAATAGATATGGTATTTTGTCCTGCTGTACCACAAATCCCAGTTGACTTTTTTGCCCAATTGCCCATATGTAACCAGCGATATCCTTGTACCTGTCCATTGCGATGTAGTTATTGATGGGTAAAAGCATTTACTTCATCAGATATTTTCAAGTAACTAAATACACACTTATGTTAAACATAAATATTTTTTTAGAGGTACAACTACCACCTCCCAGTATTATATACACTTTCATGTATATATGTGTATAAAAACATATACAGTATCAGAGCTCAGGGTACCTAAGATGCGATGAAGATGTCTCTGGTCAGGATGGTGTATTCTGGGATGGGGGGGTCTCATGCCTGTGTGCCAGTTCGTCTCCTACCGTCCAGCCCTCAGCAGTTGACATGAATAATGATGGCGAGGTTGATACATAAGGACGATGATGCTGCTCTTGCTCATGAGCAAGAATAAATGCTGCTGATACCTGCAGAAGTACAGAAGCTGAGGAAGTCTGAAGTCCTGAAAACGTACATAAAGTTTGTATGGGAAGAAAATATGGATCAGACAATTACCAAGACATGATTTTTACCAAAGACAAAACATAACATCATGCGGCCTTAGATCAGGTAACACCTTTTTGGCAATTGAAAAGTCCAGTCCAGCAACATCAATGGAATCTTTTTAATCAGCTCTCAACCCCTATTATAGTGTTATACCTTTACCATATGAATTTATACCAATGTTTTATATAACTATTTAACGATTCTGATTATCCAACTTTCCTCTCATCCACCACATATGGTAATGTACATCCTATTTTAATGAACTGATTATTCTTCTTTGTTTAGACTGCAAAGGCACTTTGAAAAGTGTGTTTTTAAAGGTTCTCTTTAAATAATGTTCATCATTACTAACTTAATATTGGCTCAATATTGCACACAGAATCTGAAGGATATCTACAGAGGCTCCACATATCATCTCTGGTGCATAAGGGAGATAGATCTTTGAACACCAAAGAAACCTCAGGTCACCCAGACAAGGGGCCAAACGATTGATGTGCATCATTATCTAAATAAGCAAGGCCAGAGCTTCCACATGAGAACTGTCAAGACTTGTCCACCAGTAGTGAAATATAAAATACAGTTGGAAAGGGATTAAAGACAAACTGAGCGCCAGGAGAAAGAGGACGAGGAATATGAGTTAAAACATGAAAGCAGCAAGCTTGGGACAAAGAAATGGCATAAAAAAGCATACATTCAGCAACTTAAATTAATTAGAGAAATAAATATCCATCCATCCATCCATCTTCTCCCGCTTATCCGGAGTCGGGTCGCGGGGGCAGCAGCTTCAGCAAGGGACCC
>JAODTR010027724.1:4202-6702 GCA_025399935.1 Amblyopsis rosae
TGTTTCATATCATTGTTGTTCTTTGTTACATCGCTGGTCACTTACATGTTTCATATCATTGTCTTTGTTACACCGCTAGTCACTTACATGTTTCATATCGTTGTTGTACTTTGTTACATCGCTGGTCACTTACATGTTTCATATCATTGTTGTACTTTGTTACATCGCTGGTCACTTACAAGTTTCATATCATTGTCTTTGTTACATCGCTGGTCACTTACATGTTTCATATCATTATTATACTTTGTTACATCGCTGGTCACTTACAAGTTTCATATCATTGTCTTTGTTACATCGCTGGTCACTTACATGTTTCATATCATTATTGTACTTTGTTACATCACTGGTCACTTACAAGTTTCATATCATTGTACTTTGTTACACCGCTGGTCACTTACATGTTTCATATCCGTGGCCTCAAACCATCGCAGGATCCCTGGCAGTTTGTATACTGTGGTGAAGGTGGTGCGTTCAATCCACATTGACTAGGAAACAAATAAGGGGAAGAAAGAGGTTGTAAAAGTAAGTATACCTACGGTATGGTTGCATTCTACTATAAAATAAAACCTCTGCTATACTTATTATACTTTTTTCTTGCATTTCTCAAACCCCAGAGAGATAAGACCATTTTTAGTGAGAAGTAAGTGTTTAATGAGGCCAAAAGCAATAAGACATGATTAACCCACACTCCCACATACAATTACTATACTTTTCCAGCATTTGCACCTACTGTAGGCTGTGAAATACATTGTCTCCCTTTTACTTAGTTTACATTTCTTTTCAAAAGCAGTTGAAGACACAATTATTCAAAAAAGCTTTTAATTAGACGACGGTTGAAAATACCATACCATAAATCAGACAGCCATAAGGCAGTCTGATTTATGGTTGAAAATACCATACCATAAATCAGACAGCCATAAGGCAGTCTGATTTATGGTATGGTATTTTCAAAGTTAACTCTAAATAAAACCACTTACTGCACTTTACTTGATCTAATGAAATCACGCTAACAAAGTCACAAGGTTTACAGCAGCAAACTCACCACAAATTCATTGTTGGGGTCCACGGGCCCTTTCCTCACTGGTCTGGAGTAGTGGAAACGCTGAACGTAGTTGGACTTGTAGAAGCTAAAAATCATAGTAAAACAGAGGTAAAAGACAAACAGTTAAATAAATATATAAGGAGATTTCGGGAAACCAAAGTCACAGCAACATAATATATAAGATACCTTGGTCGTTTATCCCATTTCATATAGACAAAACATCAGATATATTTTTGCAATGCAATCATTTCTCAAACAAGCAAATTCATTTTGTGATAAGGAATGTTATGAATGCAGATACTAACTTGATAATCTGATCAGGAACCAGCTTGTTCTTTAGGCGTGGAGGAATCTCAAGAACTGGCTGCACGGTGAAACACTGAATGTCTAGCGTATTGCACTAAGGAACACAAATTAATACCAATGAATACTCATTCATGCCTTTTTGCAAGCACCTGGGATTGTCTGTTGATGTTGAGAATCACAGCCCTGTTTAAGAAACTAGGTCTTGAAATATATTTTGTGTGTGTGCACATGTGTGCGTAACGTGCTGTAATCTGAATCTCACTACACAATCTCCAGGTGTGCGTGTACCAGCAAGTTACTCAGGAATAGTAATATGTTACTTTTTACGTATTACTCCTTCAAAAAGTAAAATAATAATAAGAAAGTCTACGGTCTTGTTCTTGTAACGCAGTTATGCAGCATTATTTGGATTAGTAGTTGTAATATTATTATCGTTTTGGAAAAAGTATTTTGTTATACTACTAGTTACTGAAAAATGTAATATTATTACAGTAACTAGTAACTAGTTACTGCCCAACCTGTGTGTACTAGACTTGTGCATGCGTGCGTGTGAGTGAGTGTGTGTGTGTTTGTGCGCGTGCGTGCGTGCATGTAAAAGGATACACTGCAGGGGAGAGTTCTTGATTTCATCCCCGGGCATGGTGCTGATGTTGAGCTTCACAGCGCTGGTGAACTGGCTCATCAGATGGTTCTGGAAGTCCTCCCTGCGTTCGTACTCTTTCCCTCGGTGGATGAACACCTTGTTCTGAAACGTTACACCACGTAGACGCATTAAAGACACTTCACGCTGGTAATACCCAAATATAAATGATTTGTTTACCCCCCCCCCCCCACCCCCCCCCCCGCAAAACAAGGATAGTCACACACACCCTGAGGAAAGCAGGGTATCCCTGTCCATAGTAGCCAACGGCGAAATAGTCTGGCTTAGGCCTCAGGATCTTCATAATGTTCTCGTAGAACTTGGCCTGCTTCTCCTGCATGGCGGCAGAGGTACGAGAGATGGAAACATATACACACATGCTGAAACATATACACACATGCTGAGCACTATGCAGCCATTACAGTTTCACCATCCAGCACAGCCCTCAGCAGAGAGCATGGTCCTTAGAGGGTGATAGATGTGGATGGATAACACACACATGCAAGGGCAGC
>JAODTR010027724.1:11702-21924 GCA_025399935.1 Amblyopsis rosae
GCCACAACCCCTGGTGGGTGTCAGGAACCAAATTTACATCAGCTAAATATTAAATTGTTATGATATAGGAGTTTAGAAGAAAACCAGAATCTCAGAAATATAACATAAAATTCACCACGTAAAAAAGCAAAGGTAAATATGTATAAGAATGGCAAAAACAGAAATATTTGATTTAATTTATGGAGGAAAATAATATCAATGCGGCTATAATATGACGGGGTGCATTACCCACACATCATATTACAGTAGGAGATAAACTGGCTGATGCAATATAGTGGAAACCGACAAGTAAAAACACATTCTGTACATAATTTCCCCCCTCTGTACTGAAGTGACTGAAGGCAATACAATCCCAAAGGAAAAAACTAAAGAACCTTTTTTTTATTTCTCTCCAAAAATTCCAATCAGTATTTCACAGGCAACCTCTTGTTCGTTGTGGAATTGATTGGTGCTTAACTAGAAAAGTAGGCATGTTCTAGGATTTAATAATGCAGTCATTAATTAGATATTCATTGTTTATTCTTTTAAGACTGCTTTTCTCATATTGGGAGGGAGGGTATGTGTATGTGAATTATGATTTTGAATGTAAACTTGTTAACATTGTTGTGCAGTTCCATTTTAGCAGCCTTTCATTTTTTAAACATTTTCATTGTACATCACTGAATCTTAAACGTAAAGAAGTAGTTTAAGTAGTTTTGGGGAATAACTGAAAGTACAGTAATACATGTCTGTTCTACAAATAACGTAATTTGTACTAATATCTTCAAGTCCAAGCATAGTGAGATCATTGTGAACTACATGATACTGACAAAGGCGTAGAATCATCGCATAGATGAAGAGAAACAGTTTCACATGTTACTTGACCCCATCATCATCACCATGATCATCCCTGTGTAATGGTGGCAAGCCTGCGCAGTAAGCTACTGTACGTAAACCTCACTCTCCGACACCCCGCGGACTCTCTGGCGACGCGCGCTAGAGCCCATTGGGTTTTAGAGTGTCTTGTAGAGCGCCCGCTCTCCACACAGGGGAGCGGGCGTTCGCATGTGTGACCGGGACAGACCCTGGTACACATGTACACATGCTGTATTCTCTTATAGTTCAAGTTCATGTGTGTGTGTTTTGTTCTAAGAGTGCAGTGCTCACCCCAGAAGATTGACAGTGCAGCTTGTGTGTGTGCGTGCGTGTGTGTGTGTGCATGTGTGTGTGTGTGTGCGTAAGGTGCTTGCACACTGCCCAGACAACTGCCGACCAACTCCAACCAACACAAACTGTTGGATCGATGGTTTTAGTCGGTTGGAGTTTTTAAGAGTTTGACATGTCCAGTGGGGTCAAGTGGAGTTGTGGACAGTCTGCCGTTTTCCAACAAACCGTAACATACTGTGTTCCCTTGACAACTAGCCGTGTACAATGTTAGCACACAGGATTTTCATTGAAGGTTAACCTATAACTGTTAGTCTACTCACTTCACTTCGCCAGAAATTTGACATTTAAAATCTCTGGTTTGTGGACGAGTTGTGGGAAGAGAAAACCCAACTAGCAAAGGCGTTTTCCAACCGGGACAGTACAGTAATGTCAGCTGGACTTGTTCGCAACTGAGATTATGTTAAGACACGTTTTGCAGGTCGCAGTATCCAAGGTCTGAGTTGTCCCGTCAGTTAAGTTACAGTCTGGGCAGTTTGGACAGGCAGCTGATGTTCTCAACATTCTCAACACCGCAACCAACTGTAGCTTCCAACTGTCGAATGTTGGGCATAGTCTGGGCAGTGTGCAAGCACCTTTGGAGCGCTGCACTCACCAGCAGATTGACGGTGCAGCTCATGCGGTTGTTGCGGCTGTCGTCGCTCCTCACCGCGCGGTAGTCCAGCAGCCGGACCAGGAGCCCCTTGACCAGGGAGACAAAGTGCTCCACCTCTGACCGCAGAGCCGGCTTGTCAGCGGCGCACTCCAGGAGGCTGGTGCGGAGGTGTGAACAGGTCAGTAAGACAGCAGTGTATAGAGGAATAAGAATAAGGCTTCAGAGAACAATGCCATGATGGCAACAGGCTTGTACACCCTGGACAGTCTGTGTGATGCTTCGGACACACGGGACTGTTAACATCTTATGCTGATGGGTTTACAGATGGATGGATGAACGGACAGGTGGATGGGTGGATGGATGGATGGATGGATGGGTGGATGGATGGATAGATGGGTGGTTGGGTGGGTGGGTGGATGGATGGGTAGATAGGTGGGTGGATGGGTGGGTGGATAGATGGGTGGATGGGTGGGTGGGTGTATTGGTGGATGGATGGGTGGATGAATGGGTGGATGGATGGATGGATGGGTGGATGGTGGACTAGATGTATGGAAGAAAGGAAGGAAGAAAAATAATGTAGGAAGGATAGAGTCACAGAATAGAAGTAATGAAGGAAGGGTGTGTAAAGGAAGATACTCGTATAAGCATACGGGATTGAATACCAACATGCTAAACTACATTGTTTGGGTATTTTGGTGTAGGGGTGTGATTTTGACATGTGCGGCCTTTGTGACCTACTGCTTCTCATTCTCTCATTCCGTACACTCTACCACAGTACAGTAGTGATCAGAATCACAGGCAAAAACACAGACACACAGAGGCTGAAATGGAATGTATGCACTTTCTGTGTATGTCTAGCATCTCCGGGGACTACTCAACTATCCCGTGAACGGGAGGGCGAGTGCAGTGCAATACTGTTGACAGAGACTCAGGCCTACATTGTTTCCAGGAGATACATGTATCGCTCATCTCCTCCGCCTCCTTCCACCTCATGATCCAGCTTCAGAATGATGTCGTTCTCAAACTGTGGAGGGATACACCAGAGGGGGAGAGCAATGGGGAAATGGGGGGGGTAAAGTAAAGTAGAGATCTACTGTAATAGAAAATGTACATTTACGAACTATTGTAAATACTTAAATGTATGTGGAATATATACTGTATGTAGAGATAACATTGCATTGCACTGGTTTTTAATAGCAAGTTAACCCAGTAAACCGCCACTGAGGAACCTGAGTAACCATATTGCATCCCATAATCTCTCATGCAAGCTGCAGCTCAGAACATAATATGAATAGATAGCTCTGTGAAAACCCATAAAATTGCTGATCAAGGCACTATATATCTATAGAGATAATATTCAATAGCCTGGGATAATACGTTAAAGGTTGAAGGATGGACCTCACAGCATCGACTACATGGCTACGACATCATTAAGTTGTTCAGCAATCACCTACAGCAACACCGTAAAATGACACATGTAATGAAGACCACATCAAATCTAAAACACTGGCCGTGGTGACAGAAGTGGACATTAAATGAGGACCATACAGCAACCATGTGACATCCCATAATACTCCACAGCGCAGCCCATATAGGTTTACTTCACATAGCAGGGGATAGAGAGGGAAGAACACGCAAAACAACGTGAGACGAATACTCAGCACAAAGAATGTGATTCTGGATGACAACAGCGTTCCTGCAATAGCGATCAGGCTAATTATTCAATCCTAATTAAGATGGCATTCAAACCATATGAGTAATCAATGTATGAATATGCACATGTCTTGGTTTATGAGCAAAATTCCCACAGTATGCACTGCCATTGTATGCATTAAGGTTTTTCATATCTGTTATAAATCATCACAGGACCTGGCTGTTTTTCAACGGTATGAATACGCTCATACGTCATCAAATTCAAATGTTAACGCTAATGTTAATGGGGGTCCCCCTCTCAGCCCCTCCCCTCCCCTCACTCAGCTCCTTGAAGCATTTTTCTAAGTTGTAGTGGGTGGAGTCAGGCTCAGAGCTGGGGTGCAGCTACACTTTAAAATGCTTCATGCTTTAATTCTGCAGCTCGTGTGTGTGCGTGCACTCTTAACCTTGTGGAAGTTTCCAAATTGAGTATGTTCACAAGCAATCATGTCGAAGAAGATGGGAATGGTGGCTCTTCTCAGCTCTTCCTCAGGAATCAGAGTCATCTCCAGTATTGGGCCAACCATGCCGGGGATGAAACAGATCTTGTGATTGCCTGCGACGCGTACAGAGACAAGCACAAACTACACCTTAATCACAAACAATGCACTGAAAAATACATGAACACATTCAGCATTTAATGTTCTTTCTAATGAGGGCAACAGTGGTACAGTGGGAGAAGCCAGGCGACAGGTCGCTGGTTCGAACACCGCTAACTCCCCACAACAAGCGTCGAGGTGTCCTTGAGCAAGACACCGAACCGTAACTGCTCCCGGTGGTCAGGTGGCGCCTTGCATGGCTGACACCACCATTGGTGTATGAATGTGTGTATGAATGTGTGTATGAATGTGTGAGGCTATAATTACGTAACGCGCTTTGAGTGGCAGGAAGGTTGGAAAGGCGCTATATGAACAGAGTGCATTTACCACTGTTTCATACCTAGTTCATACCACGTGTCCCTTATAGCAAACCCAATGAGTCTTCTCATGTCTCCGTACCTGGCAGACAGAAGACAGACACACCACAGCAGCAGGTCAATACCTTGGTTGTAGATCTATTGTAAGAATCAAATGTTCAATCTCTCTCTCTTACTCGCCCAATGGGAATGTCACTCGGCACAACAATGTGCCAAAATTAACTATTTTCATCGGCTGTGATATCTAGACGTGCATATCTTTTATTGTTGTGGATGAATAAACCACAGTGCATTACTGTTAAATTTCTAACTGATGGAAAATCAAGAAAAACTTAATGATTAGTGCAGGGAGCTAAACTGGGAAACATTATACAGCCCACTGACTTAGCTAGGATCTTGTTCCTCTTCGTTGATGAGAAATGCTGAAGCTGCAAAGACTCCTGGGTAATAAATGCCACCGCTAAGTGGAAATAGTTGTTCCATAGCTAGAAAGAGAGAAGTGGAGAGGAGGCAAGGTGTTAGAAAACACAAAGCATGCTTACATAGCCAGTGCTGTACGAGACAATGTGTACAATACCGGTAGGTGGACATACTGACCTGCACTTCAAAGTCATTGTTGTTAAGGAACTTGCGGTTCATTGTTTCGGCATAGGTATTGATGGCTCTCAGGAATACTCTAAAATTATTTTTTGGGGATTATTGCAAAGTAAATGTTAAAATCGAATTATCCCCTTTTGATATATATATATATACAGTATCAAAAGTTATTGTGATCATTACTTTATGTTAAAAAGAAGACGTATTGTTTTGGAAATTGCATCTAGGTTTTACAAAATGACAGAAGGAAGGTGGTTTGAGTGACAGGTGAAAGAGTGTCGAGAGTGCCGTGTTCTCCCAACATCTGTAGACCAATCAACGTCATAGACCAATCATAGACCAATCAGCGGGTGGGACAGACCGTGAAATATGCAGATAACTTTGTATTCCTTTTGGTTTGAAGCTAGCTAACAATCCAGCTATACAGGAAAAAAAAAAACATTTCGCAAGACACGCTGAGGCTACTCTATACATTCATTCAACACTAGATGATGGCTGTTCCTCCGTCGGTCTACTCTAGTGTCTGTTGTGTCGCACGCTCGTACGGTAAGGCGATTCAACAGACTATTATTGTTATCCATGACTACACTGAAATAACACAAGCATTACTGTAGGTGGCTCTGCCTCTGCCTATATACAGTATAAATTTCCTTTTGTAACGTTGACCATAAATACACACACAGACCAAATGTACCGCATATGTACTTTATGTTAATTTGTGTTTGACGTTAAAATGAGGTAGGCTAAAGCTTTGCAAAGGAAACTAGCTCAAATCTGTCTCTGCCCTTAACATGGCATTGTTAGCCACAGCCAACCCCAGCCTCAACAAAGAATAAAGAAGTTTCTCTCTCTCTCTCTATCTGCCCGTCTCGTCGCTAACCCCAGTCTACGTCCTTTCCTTATCGGCCTCTAACTGTCTTTTTTAAAGCAACAGCAATATTGCCAACAACGCATAAAAGCTTAAATATTCCCAACAAGGCGCAGAGTCGCACTGCTTGTCAGTGTGACAGTTGGCCCAGGCAGACGTTCTCTTTGGCGCAGGCAGCCCATATCTGTGTGATCGGGGGTTTATGAAAGCGCTTTTGAAGCGGCCGCGCCCTTAGGGACGCATCTCGGTGTGGTCGGGGCCTTAGGTGTGTTTGTGTGTGTTCGGTGTGACACACTACCTGTTCTGAACCATAATCATGGCCATCCAATCGGAGGGATACACATGCTTCCCTATAAGGTCCTTGAAGAGCAGGAATGACTCCATGAGGAAGTCCTCGGGTATAAGACAGTGGAATATCATTATGCACATACTAAATGAGACGGTGTGTCTAAGGTCTTTCTAACTGGAAACATGTTGCATATAAATTAGCACTGGCTGCTCCTGGTTACATTTATTTTAAAGTGCGTAATAATGCTGTGTGTGTGTGCGTGTGTTCTTACCACCAGATCAGTGGTACCAGTGAATGTTTCTATGTAACTAGCATAGTGGCGGTCCTCCATCTGATTGAGGATAGCTGTCATACACGCAACTACTCTGGACTAGAGGATAGGACAGATAAAGGCAGATCGAGACAGAGACAGAAAGAGAGAGAGAGAGAGAGAGAGAGAGAGAGAGAGAGAGAGAGAGTGAAAAAGTTGGAATAAAACATAAATGCAAATATTTGCTTTTCCAATGGTTTCATCTGAGCTCCTCCATAATCCATAAACAAGATGAATAATTTTGGTATTGGGGAAATGAAAATATATTTTTTTAAAAAGTACACAAAGGAATAACAACATACTGTACACAACAATTCAACATTTCAATATTCCTTTTGTCGGTTTTCAGACTTCAGTCTGAAAGCATGTTACTAGAACACAATTAACTTCTAAATGAGAGAACTTTTTTTTTTTTTAAATAAACATGCTAATAAAAACATAATATTTTTCATTTTACAGCCAGCAGACAACGTTTGTTGCCCTACACAGTCCCACTGACTGGCAACATAAAACAGGTCATAAGAGAAACAGGGAAGGAGGTAAGAAAACACAAGTTTTAGGAGAACATCTTCCGTAAATATGGTTGAAGGGGAGCAGAGTAATGTGCAGTACAGCATACATCATAAACAGGCTCACAAAGAGTGAACCAATTATTAATACGCATGTAACCTGCAAAGGAAGGTAAAAGCATAAATCAGTGGAAAAGGTTCTCTAAAGAAGAGAAGTGAAAAGGCTGTAAATGTACAGTAATGTAAATGCACAGTGCATAACAGCTCTGATAACGAAAGATTGACAACTTGGAACGGGGAAATGATAGAGACGGTGATTTAAAAAGTGTGATAAACTGCCACCTCAATACGGGCACATACACTGTGACTTGACCAAGAGGAAGGAGGTCGATATTTCTCAGACGTCACCCACAACCCCCATCTCCGACAGTGGCAGGCGAGGACATTAAGTTCACACACACACACACACACACACACACACACACACACGCACACGCACACGCACGCGCACGTGCACACGCACACCTCCTTTTGATCTAATATACTATTCTTGTGTTGTTTTCTGATGTGGGACAAAACACACGCTCTCTGAATACCTGTCCTTTTCCTTGTCATTGTCCTGTCTTGCATAATGCCTGCTTATTATAGAACTCTCTATATCTGTCTCTCTCTCTACCAGCTTCCAAGGGGAGGGAGGTACTGAGAGGAGATGATTGATGGCTAATTGAAGATGAACGATGAATGACATCAGGATGTTCACACTCACACACACACACACACACTCACACGTAATGGACACTGACATTGCACAGATGTAAGCAGGTCTTCCGTGGTTTACGCAGGACTGGACTCACATTAGCAGTTTTATCACTGTGTTCCTCTGACACAAAAACAAACCTCAAATTCTTGGGAGGAGCGATTCATGAACACTTGGTGAGACATGTTTAAAGATGACATTATTTGACCTATAGTCAATGAATACGTCTCATTTGTAAGAGCCATGCATTTGTAAGAGTATGCATGCGTGTGTGTGTGTGTTCACTATACATTCAGCTTAGTTTAGCTGGTTGAACACTAGAGACTGTCAACATCCTCCTCTTACGATCCCTCGTTCCCTGCCTTCCAATCCCCCCCTCTGCCCCCCCCCCCCCCCCCTTATTCCAGCATTATACCGCAAATTGAGCAGGGAGGTCTATGTATTATTCAATGTGTGCATTCATACGCACACACAATTCGGCCATGTGTGCGTGTGTGTGCGTGTGTGTGCGTAGGAGAGGCGTGCGTTCAAGCATGCAAAGCAGACCAACACAGCTTCTTGTGTGCGTATGCGCCAACACGCACCGTTAGATGCAGAGTCTGCCGTGAAGTGAGATGCAAATTCACTTTCTCTCCCTCATCTGTTTCTCAGACCCCTCTCCACGTTATGGTGGAGAGTGGATGATCAGTAACAGGATTAAAAACGGACAGGCGCATCTAAAGGTTAGTAAAACCTAAACCCCTCTGCTTTTATGATTTTCCTCTGGTTTACTTCAGTCTGCTGTTGTCTTTATTGTCTTGAAAACTGTGGTTTACTGTACTGTATTTGACATCAAATAGCCATATTTTAAACACACATTTCCATTTGAATGATATAGAGATGCAGTGTTCTTTACATTATTAAGAAATGTCAGCTTATTTAGGCCATAAGGCTTTATGCAACAGGGACAAATGCTTGTGAGGTCTGAGATGTCTTCCCCTCCCTTATTTATTCATTCCCACCTTCTCTTCCTCTCCATCAATTTTCTACTTCTTTGGTGTTGGTGTGTGGCACATGCCAACAAAGCTCTCAACGCTGAGACGGACTGACATGTTGACGGATGGACAAACAAAAAGACACTCACAAAAAAGCTGAATTTTGGCATTCAAGTTCACTTAATCAGCGTAATAGGCTGTCTTTCAATGAGATAAAAATAGACAGTGACAGAAGTCTTCCAGAAATTGTGCTGGAGGAGAATATATTGAAAGAATTTTGAGATGAGGAATCTGATGAAACAGTATATATATATATATATATATATAATCTATATACAGTATTACTGCTTTGTCTTTACTTTGTATAGGCTAACTTACATATGTATATGCTGTACTGTATGTACATTGTATTGTTAAACATTGGTGTATTTTGGCTTGTTGTAGGCTCAGTTTAAGGGAAAGGTTGTTATTGGCGCCTGTGGGTGTCCTGCCAAAAAAGGTGAGACAGTTCCTTCAGGATTTCGATGTTGCAATCGTAACTATTAACGCAAATTCAACCAATCCCAGAGAAGTCTGCGCGACCTTGCTATTTTTTCCAATCACAACAACTTCTCTGCAAATTTAACATAGTGTCACTGGTTTTATATTGTGAATATGTAAACGTGAGAGATGAACACCTCATGTTTACCAACTACAATTAGCCTACGCAATTCCATAGTTCTGCACAAAAGCGGGTATAAACCAAATGTGGTGGAACATAAGCGAAGGCATCAACCTTTCTACCACAAAACACACTACCTAATATTGGTGGAACGCAGGTGTGTGTGCGTTTCGATCGAGCTTTTGTGATTAAGTAAAAGACAATAGCGGTGCCAAGAGAATCCAACTGTACAGCCTAGTGTACAGTACTAGGCTGTTGTTGTCGATTGGTGTTTTGTTTGACGTGGATATTCTGTGGGGGCACTACAATACTGTAATATGAACATCCAAAAAATGATTCAAAACAAGCAAAACCTGAGCAAGCCTAGTTCAGAGCCAACACCACAGGCCAACACCGGAATGGGTTTGAAAAGTGTGCAATACCCTGCTCCTGTGGGGGATGTTACAGGTGGTGCATTACCGCCACCTACTGTCTACAAAGTGCATTACCACCATATACTGTCTGGAACGTAGTGAGTTTTTTATTTATTTTTTATCAAGGTCGGTCATTCAGTTAGCAACATTTCAGTTAGCTCATATTGGCCGGGGGAATGTTTGGGGATTGATTGCCCTCTCAGGAAAGTGTGTAATTTCTGTGTAATATAGTATATTGGTAGTTTTAAATGGTTGTCAGTGTGAACAAAACTATTTTTGACATCAGCATCACCATCCACTCGCTGGCTTCAACCTGGGAGTCCAGTCCAATATCCTTTAAAGTCGGGTTCATCCCGCCTTTTTTTCTCCTCCCTTGCTCTGCTATTTCTCTGTGTTACTATTACCAGGTCACAAACAATTACGACACACTTCTTTGTG
>JAODTR010027743.1:0-15978 GCA_025399935.1 Amblyopsis rosae
GTGTGAGAGAGAGAGAGAGAGAGAGAGAGAGAGAGAGAGAGAGAGAGAGAGAGAGAGAGAGAGAGAGAGAGAGAGCACAAGCCCTCAAATGTTGGGATTATTATGTGTCCTTGCTCTGCTGCAGTAACAGTACATGTCTTCCATTTGTATGTTGTCAACAAAATGGAGTATGGCACTATGGTGGCATATAGTGTGTTATTTCTGCCCATTGGGAGGTATGTTATGATGCCATTAATGGTCGCTGCACCACTCTTGCATATATTGGGACTCCAGTTGGTTGTGTACATGTAGCACACGCTTCATATAAATGTGTATATTCAATCTCACTCGCAGCACAATGCTTTACTATTGTTTAAATTAAGTATTTGTTTTACATTTTATGATAATTATTTAAAGGGACACTTCATTATGGTCAGGTTTTATGCATCACTACATAGGAAAGTGGCATACTTGAAAACGTACATGAAATATTTATTAGCTCATTTAGCAAACTCTTTTATCAATCCCCCTTTGTGATTGATTATCAGCCTACAATCATGGACAGCACAAGACGGCTTTGCTTGTTGTGTGCAGGACATGCAGGGCCGGGCTAAGGTGTTGGTCCACACCTCCGCCTCTCTGACACACATCAGTGGCAGGTGTTCCTGACAGTTACACACAGACAGGCAAAGCATTCCATCCTGCATGGCAGAGATCATTAGCAGAAGTCGACGCCATTAAGTGACTCATTTGGAGTGAGGAGGGGAAGATATGTGGCCCCCCCTCCCTCAGGCAAGCCTGCCAAGGAAGCGCGTGTCTCTTTGTGCAACATGGGGATTCTCTCCCTCATTTAAGACGTCATTATGCATTTACTGTGATGAACAGCTGGAAGGTAAGGACCAGAAAGTTATCCAAGCCCACCCTCCCTGAGACTGTTGTGGGATGATACGCCAGAACAGGGCTGGCTTCTTTGTGTTTAAAGGTGTGTATTGTGCATTGCACAGTGTGGTTTCAGCTTGAAAAGCAAGCCCCTCCCACATAAGTGCTGAGTAAATCACACTGTTGTATCTCTCCCCTTACGTTACAGAGCCCATACACTCTATGTTTTCTAGCTCTCTTCATACCTTAGAGTCCACACCATTCTCTACCTCTCTTCTAACTTTATTTTTTAATCATACTTTATTAATCCCCCTTGGGATAAATTTATTCTCTGCATTTAACCCATCCCTGAAGGGAGCAGTGGGCAGCCACTCATGCGGCACCCAGGGACCAACTCCAGGTTGTGGCCAGTGTTTGGTCAACAGCACTGACTGGAGGGTGAACCTGACATGTTTTTGATAGTGGGGGAAACTCTACCTCTCTTCTAACTTTACAGCACACCGTTCTCTACCTCTCCCCTTAATTACAGATCATACAATCACACTGTTCCCTAGCTCTCCCTTTACCTTACAGGGTTCATAAACTCACATTGCCATTTCCATTAACAGTAGGCTGCCGCTGTACCGTTCCCACTGGTCATGTGATTTCTGGGAAATTACATCCACAGATGTAAAGTCATGGAATTCACTAGGCTACATTCTTGGGTATTATTACAAAACACGTAGGCAAAATGATGCACAGCAATGGGTAAAGTTCCCTGGCACGGTAATAGTCATGGAAAAGTCCGGGAATTTTACATTGGATTTAGAGTGTACACTATGGCCAATAGAGGGCACTGTATTTCCACGAGGGCAGACGTCTATGGCGGACATGGCATGGCCGAAGACAGTGATTGGCTCGCAGCTCAGTATATAATCCGTCGGTCTTGCACTCCAAGCTACGTTACTATCTTCTGATCTTTATAGGAGTGGTGGCTGTTGGGAATATCTCCAGGGGATTGTGTCTGGGATCTACATTGTATACGGACCACATGTTCTAGGAAGAGTCAATGAAGGAGACCAAGTCTATTGCAAAAAAGCTCACTTCTAAATCCACCATGGATCCTAACCAAACTGTAAAATGTAAAATTGTGGTCGTCGGGGACAGTCAATGTGGAAAAACCGCATTACTTCACGTATTCGCTAAAGACTGCTTTCCAGAGGTATGTAATATTACACCGTGTGAACGCATCTTTTTGTTGTCTTCTATCAGTGTTTTTACTATTGTATACGAACTTATTCCAGATGGATTAATTTACCTGGTTAATATTTCGCAACACTACCAATTATTTGCCTTCTTACAGTGACACTGCATTATTCTGTTTTTTTTTATTTTTCCTCTCATAGAATTATGTCCCCACTGTGTTTGAGAACTACACCGCCAGTTTTGAAATTGACACACAAAGAATAGAACTAAGCCTTTGGGATACATCAGGTAAGATTTTTAACTTTTTCACTATCGCCTATAGGTAGTTGATATTGGTAGACTTTTTATATTTTTATTTTTTTAAGAGTTGCTAAACACATGCATAAATGTTTCTGAAGGTAAATTTAACTAGGCTGGCTGCTTCATCTCTATTTTTAACGTTACGCCACGTGAAAGCCGACTCTCCGACTAACATGTTTTTGGATAATACCCGGGATTTATACGTACAGTTGTCTGCATACCTTTCTCTCACCACGCCTGCAGCGAGCAATGTGACCGACTGGTGTTGGACTCGGCGCACATCACGCGCAAACACACCATTCAGATCTCTGATTTAAAAAATCAGATGTAGGCAGTTTTCTTACATTTATTTAGCAGGCTAGAATATTACAAAATGAATGTCCGCTACATACAGATCTAGGTGGCAGGGGCACAGATCTGTGGGAAGTATTTTTGTTGCTTCTGTGACCTCCAGCCGTGTGTAGGTTCCCTGCAGGTTTAGGATGCTACTGTGATTACACCATATACAATGCATCTTTTGATCTAACAGTAGTCCATTGTCTTGCATAGTTGTCCTTGTGTCCATATACATGTCTGTATATAGGCCTACAATGTAAATGTAGTACCCCAACATTTTGTTTCTATTCCTAAAGGAATACAACTCCTATTACCATGTGTTGTCAGACTGTGCTGGAGATAAATTAGAATATGCATTGTTAGAGAAACAGAGTAAGTGGACCTGACAGAGGTGCTTGCCGCTCAAAGGGAGAGCAGGCTAATGAGCTGTCACTCACTTATTTGCTTGTTGCTGACTCCTCCGGACTTGTCTACCCCGTGTCATTATCTGTGCATTTCCTCAGGGCCCATTCAGCTCAGCAGCTCTTAATATTAATATTTAATATTAAACATATGTTGACTGACCTCAGTTTTTGTGGGCTGATTTTACTTGATGCCCTCAAGTCGAGGTCAGAATCCTTTATGCTCTGTTCCCATGATCAATACACCTCTTGTCTGAGGTTTATAAGGGCATGTGGCTCATTCACACACCTAGCCAAGTGTCATTGGTTCCTATATTGTTCCCACCTCATGACCAAATGTTTCCTGTAGTTTGTGTGCAGGGCTTTGCGTGGGGGCTGCTAGTACATAACTATAGCGGGGGTTTACCGGAAACGAGCAGGGACAACAATGGTAAACAAAGAAGACTTTGTTTGAGCTGCAGCAGCTGTTTATGATGTCCTGACGAAACGACTGTTTTCATGAACCCAAATGAGGTGCCTCAGCTGTGGAATATGGTGAAACGCAACCTTTGTTATCTAGGGCTGGTCCTGTTATCTGATATTGTGAATTAAGCACATGGATGGTAATGGATAAAGACTGCAGGCGTTAACATAAATCCAGCCTTGGTGGGAATGATGTTGTTGCTGTAGAGATCATTGTAGCCTGTTATCTGCATTCCTTTTGAGAGACAAACTCCCATCCCCCAACACTTGCCACAAGAAAGGAAACGTCAATGGTCTATCTCGTGTATATCTGCTTTCTTGGCAGGATTGATTGAATACCCCAGCCCACCAGGTGTGTTTGCCTATTTGGAGTGTAATTTTGAACGCTTTACTCTTGCGTTTGTCAGGGGTCTACTGGGAGGAAGCCGTGTAATCTGAAACAGAATTCCAAGAATGTCTGGCATTTACTCAGAATTCCGCTGGAAGCTGTGTCGGCCTTGTTCTCATGGAGACTAAGTTTGCGATGTGTCTACAGTCGTGACACTAGTTTTGGAAAGTTTATCGTTCTTTACTTTGCCACAAAAGAGGTTTTAACTAATGGTGATAGAACAGTTCTCATTGATTTCTTTGTACATTACTTTTGTGCTAACACATTGCCTTATCTTTTTATGACCATGACATGAATCTATTACATTTTAGAATTTTACATGCAGAAGATACTGGTTCCTCGTGGAATTCTTTAATGCGTCTGAGGTTTCTCTTTCAGGAAGTTGACTGTAATTGTACACTACACATTCAAGCAGCATTCAATGTTTTGGTTATAAAGGCGGGCATCTCTCAGAACAGGAGAGAATACAGTTCTGTGGCTCTGCCATTACCTGGAATTGTAGGAATGTGACCTGTAAATCAAACATCCCTGCACTTTAGGCTACTGTGTGTAAAATGACAACTATTATCAAAGTGTATCTGACTTACATCTTGATATTCCTAATGATTGTGCTAGTCTAAATCTGAACTTCAGTGAAAATGTAAATAGATTATGGAATATTAAATGTGTGTGTATATTTAAAAAAAAAAATGAGAATCTGGTGTTTACTTTTTTTTTTTTTTTTTTACCTGACCTGGTCATCTTTTTACAGGTTCCCCCTACTATGACAATGTGCGTCCTCTGTCCTACCCTGACTCAGATGCAGTTCTCATCTGCTTTGACATCAGCAGACCAGAGACTTTGGACAGTGTGCTGAAGAAGGTAGGTGATGAGTTACCACTTACGTAATGCTAGGGTTTGGTATCGCCACTGATTTCCAAAATTGATTCCAATTCACAATGTCCCAAATCGATTTTATTTTCTATAAAATATTGGTACCGTAACGATCATGCATGCTTGCAGCGCACAAAAGAATATTGCCATTTAGCCCCATATAAAATAAATTATTTAGCAATTATCCTATAACTCTACAGTATTTTATCTTCCATTTGCGCTATATTATACTAAGTCATGTCCTTTGTATTTTGGATTCTACCACAAATGGACAGAATATCAGTGTCCCCTCTAAAATGGAATGTCTGCTTTTGACTAACTAGCCTAACTTTCTGGACCAACAATGACCAAATATTGCTATTGAATGCACCACGGCCTTCAACCTGTAATATTTCTGAGTGGAAAGCACCCTGAACATAATTGTACTACTCAATTTTAGGGGATAAGAGAGGTCTGTAGGTCACAGCATGGAATAATCCTGATAAAACTGCTGGTTTTCACTTTTAATATGACTTGTTTAACAGAGTCTCTTTTGTATTTGTGGTTTAATTACATTTCCTTCCAGTGGAGAGGGGAGATTCAGGAATTTTGTCCCAGTACCAAAATCCTACTGGTGGGATGCAAGTCAGACCTCCGAACAGACCTGACCACCCTGGTGGAATTATCCAACCACAGACAGACACCGGTGTCATATGATCAGGTGGGATTTGGCCTTCTATACACTTCTCTAGCACTTTAGCTTAAAGGTATAGTCGGCTATTGCAAGCTAATTGTATTAATACACGTTTTGACAAATTTACCAAATATCTCCTAGCATTTTGCTAGCTTACCATGCGGTACTTCTACACAGCCATGGCTCCGTAAATAGGAACATGGACATTGTAACGAACACTGCTCACAACCACAACAAGGCTGCTTTGCTTCACAACGCGTTTCAATGTGTGGCGCAGCGATGCAGAGGGATTTTGATTTGAGCTCGACGTTGGCAAGTGCTCTGGAGAACAAATAATGCTGGCCCCACACTACAGGATGTTTGGCTTGATTCATGCGTCCGATTTGCCCCTCCTGTCAATCGCGGGCCTTCACAACTCAAGGCTGGTCGGAACTGATGATCTGCCCAATTTATCCTGTAGTGTGAGGGGTTTACAGACCATATGTCATCGTTCGCCAACTGGCTCGGCCCATTGCCAATTATCAAAATTCAGTAAAAATAAATGTAGTGTGAAAGGTACAGCGATTTGAACCCCAGCATAATCTCACAGTAGCAAATGAGACTTGAGCTGAGTGGGTGTTATGTCACCATAGATACTGGCAACCGTATAGGCTGCGTGGCGTCCGTAGCTTTAGCCTACCTTTCAGCTCGGGCTGCAAAAAGGGTTTGTTTTCTCAGCCATGATTTGACTTCTTGTTTCTCTGTGCGAAATGTGTCGCACACGAGTGCTACTACAGCAACAGTGATCTGTGTAGTGACTGCATGATTGACAGTCCACCTTGGTTGGTTTTGCTCACGTTCAGGAGTTTCATAACGCTCTCGTCCCGCTGCCTGTAAACAACTGAGCTGTATTGGCACTCTGCCACTGTTGTGTCGTAGGCTACTGTAACTGTTCATCTTCCAAACATGAAGCGGTCGGATTATTTCTTTTTTAAATGGCAGGGAAAGCTAAAACGTGATCTCCACCCACTGAGACAAAACAGCAGGTAGAGCGAGACCTGCAACCTGTACACACGCGACACGGTTAAGCCTGATTGGAGTGTTTTGGTATCCTACACTAGTCTGCTAGTCTGTTCAACTGACGGTGAAATTAGTCGCTAGGAACATATCTAACTAGTGACAGTTGCTAACCAGGCTTGACATGATCCTTTACCTCTGTCTGAGCATTAATTTCTTTTGTACTTATTTATTTTCTTTACTTATCTAACTTATTTAATTTTCCTCTCCCAGGGCTCCAACATGGCCAAGCAGTTGAGCGCCCCCTACATCGAGTGTTCGTCCCTGCAGTCAGAAAACAGCGTCCGAGACATATTCCACATGGCCACTCTGGCCTGCGTCAACAAGAACAGCAAAACCGCCAAGCGGTGCAAGACGTCCAGGGGCGCAAAGAAGATCTCCCACATGCCCAGCAGGCCTGAACTGACCGCAGTAGCATCAGACATGCGCAAAGACAAAGCAAAGAGCTGTACGCTGATGTGACTCAACAGCTTGCGGCCCTCCTGGACGGCGTTAGGGGAGGGGAAGGGGAACAAACGGGCAATGCTTGTAGTGTATTGAGCAGTCCCGTGTGCCAAGAAGTGAGGTAATCGAAGTGGTCGCTTTGCACTTTAAAATCTGTTCGCCCCTCCCCCCTCCCCCCCCCGGTTTGGATACGTCCAACTATTAAGAACCACACTGACTTTACAGTGCCATCGTTCAATTAACTGGAGACACTTGTGTGGCGAGACTACATGAAGCATCAATAGAGTATAATTTTTCAGTCTTGTGATGTTTATTCCATGTGTACTACAAGAAGGCAATAGTGGGATTTATTTGTATCCTTTCCTGTTCCCCTGGAAACTATAGCACATCTCTCTTGTGGTTAAGTGCAACAGGAAATGAGTCAGCAGATATTTCTTTTTTCTTTTATTTAAATGGTATTTACTTTTGTGAAACAAAGGCGTTTGCTTTGAAACAGAAGAAATGCATGTGAGATTCTGCTATATTTTCTTAAGTGAAATATGTTAGCAGAATATCTTTATCTGACCCGGGCTCTGGCACTTGGCGTTAAGTGACACACACTGTGGTTTAGATTGTACTGGATTATCCTTCCTTTGTGTTACTGCCTTGATGACTTTGCCAAATAGACATCGCACACATCACATTTGAAAAAGCCTTCTTTTCAAAAGTAGTTAAAAAAAATTTTTTTGCCAGTTTCCTTATTTGCATATCATTGGAATTGAACCTCAGCCTTGACAGAGTGTTGTTTTTTTTTCTTCTTGCTACCAAAGAAGCTTCAGTTGTGGTTAGATGGTCTAGTGATCATGGAAGTGTGGCTGGGCCACAGTGTCATCTGTTCTTTGTGACTGAACTCTGAACCTTTTTGGTTCAGAGTTCTGTTAAAGAGCGCCTCAATTTTGTACGCGCAAATGAAATGTTGTGAGTGCATGCCCCCCATGCGTACACACTGTATTGTACATTATCGAAGGGGCACAATGGAAGAGTGTACCTTTTAACCGGGATGACTCGCTGCTCTGAATTTAAGTAAGCTGCTCTGACCCTTACAGTCAGGACTGCATTGTACATGTAGTACATAACACCCTCAATTTACTGTCTGCTATGCAATGCACATGATTTGGCCATGGTCTACAATGACTGTCTATGATGTCTTGCCCAAGGTGGTGGCTATTCTTACATGTTCATTGTCTTTTCTCTTTTTTTCTGGTATGCACATAATGTTATATTATGTATGTTCCACCAGTCAGTTTAACATTAGAAAAACACCCTGAAACATTGCTTTGGTACTCTATGACCATGGATGCTTATACCAGACACGATGCAACAAAACTCCAGGCTTCAACTTCCATCTCCTAACTTTGGCTTGTACTCTTTAACATTGTTTCTAACTTGAAGAGACTTTGTGTACAAATCAGTTTGAGGTGTAATGTCGGCCTTGGTGAGGGAAATGACTTGAATCTTCAGTTTCTTTTAATCTCATGACTCGAGACTAGCTTGTGACTCAATATTTATTTATATACAATGGTTAAAAAAGCCCAGTGTTCCATTTTTTCATTGTATATTTATTCAGGATTTGCTTTTGTAATGGCGCCTATGGGACATTTCAAACATTATATAAAGCCTTTTTGTTAAAGCAATGTTCAGTGCATGCATATCTGTCCTGTAATTTGAAGTTCTTATTGAAAATGACACATCCATGGTTTGACTTACTGACTTGGTTACTGGGACTTAATGCTATTTCATAAATTTTACTTGTCAATTGAGCCTGCCACTTTGTGACAAACTCTTTTTAGGGGCAGAACAGTAGAATTCAGACAGAATCATATAAAATATGTCAATCTAGATTTAACAGTACATGTCATCAAATTGTTGCAATTGTACAGTTAAGATAAGGCAGTATTACTGCTGAGCTATCAAACGTTGACTAATCATTGCCAATGTGTTCGATGTATTGTATGACATAATTTTGTTAATGTGGTGTTTTTTTTTTTTTTGTTTTTTTTTGTGTGTTTCCACAGTATTTATTGAAGTTCTATATTTTTGTTTTTTGACCCCTCTTAAAAATAAAGATTTGCTGTACGGTGTACTGTCAAGGGAGTATTTATTAGAAAATACAGCTGCCTTTGGGGTTGTTTATTTATTTTTTTTCTTCCCAACCCTATGATCTTCCAACACTTGGCTACTGAGGCTTTCTTAATTGGAGTAAGCATGTTTGCATCACAGGGCAAATCTTAGCCTACAAGGTAATCGTTGGCCACATCTGCTACATTGTACTCTATATATCCTACTGTATGTATTTGATGTTTCTAGGTGGGTCAGCCATTTTTAACTAAATATTTAACCGATTTGTAGTGTTCTGTATGATGGTGTATTTGCTTCCTAATTCTTACAATGCAAATTAGACATTCAGTGCATGGTGGCTATGAATGCAAAAGTTCTGAAGAATTCATGTATCTCTGATCAATGTTGGTCAAGTTACTCAGGAATTGTAATAAGTTACTATTTACGTATTGAAAGTTATGTTGCTAGTTACATTACTATTTAATTTTCACAATCATATCCCTCTCTCGCCCCTTCCAAAAAAATGACTGCTCATTTTTTAATGTAATCCTCTTTAAAACAATTGACCATAGGAGTCAACAATCAGCCAATGTGAAAACATTGCAGCCTCGCAAACCAGATGATTGGACAGGTTGGTTTAATTAGCTAAATTTGTTAGGACCAGGTATCTAGTACTTTTAATTCAGCATTACTTTGATTAGAAATTATAATATTACGGTTTTGGAAATAATTAGTTACACTACTAGTTACTGAAAAAAGTAATATTACTGTCAAACACTGTCTCTGATCTGGAGCTTGTGTCAAATTTCTTTTTACTTTCATTTTCCCCAGATATAGTCTGATTTTAGCTGTTGTAAAGCACATATCTATACAGTTTCTAATGGTGATAAATAGCAGAAGCTATACCACAAAGTCCCTGCCCAAATAATCCATATTTTCATAGACGCCCTACTTTTTAAATCACTTTTTCCACTCCTGGACCCATTGCAGGTTTTCCACCAGGTTTTCAGTGCTGGTGATGGTGTATTCTTGAGCACTTACTGTATATGATTATAGAAATAATATGTGAGAGAGGCTTTTATTTGAGTGCCATTTTGCACGGCAGAAGCAATACTCAGTGTCTGCTAGCTCCACAGATCTCTTTACTCTACCACTCTCCATTGAGATCTCTCACGATACACTGGTGGAGCTGGGACTAAATTGGCTTATAGTTCTTTCAACTCACTTATCCTGAGACAGGAGGCTGCATACAAACATTCACGTTAAAAAAATCTTTGCTTGTTAGCTGGCCTATCACTAGAGTCACAAAGTTTTATTTATAAAAAGCTTTTCGGGTTAATTACAATCCCCGTTAGCTGGTGCCCAGCAGTCAAAAGCATAGACACTCTAGATACACTATTTAGTTTATAGGCCTATTAACACACACACACACACTGAATTAACCATTGCACGTGGTGAAATGTTACAGCATTCATTATTAAGGTGTGCCTTTAATGTGTATGCACATCAAAAGTAGACTCCTTGAATGCCCCCAGAAACCCACATTTCAGTCCCGGCAGCTCATTGTGTTAATCTAACCCCATGGTGTAGGGGGAGGACGGAGAACAGCAAGAGCTATGAGCTTTGTTGGGGGAGGCTACAAGAGGAATGCTATCGCCGCTCAGCTCTCAGTGCATACACTTTCAAACCAAAACAACACAGGCTTCAACCACAACAGTAATTCTAGACACAAAGCAAGGGATGTACATATAATGTGTCCAAAAGAATGTTGAATATCACATTATTAGCTGTTGCTCTAGCATCTCTCTGGCATTCCTGGCATGCATATGCTTCGTTTGAAACAACCTGTTTACTGGAGAAGTCGTTGCATTCATGCTATGAATGCTAACAAGAGATAAATAAAAGTAACTTGACTAGCAAGAGGGCACAACCCATAACCTGGTGTAACCAGACCATATTGGTCTGGCAACAGTAGTTGCCTCCTGGGTGTAGACCTCTGGCTCACTTAGATGCTTTTACACAGCGTTGAACCAATCGGTGTTGCTACAACTGTTTGTATTGCCTCATCTAGCTCTACAGCCAGCAGGGTGGCTGTGAAAACACTAAAGCCAACAGGCATTCCAGACTATAATCTCAGCTAATATTGATTTGAGAACAATAGTTGGGCAGAGCCAGGCTGGAGCAAGCTCTGAGTCTAGTAGAGCCATCCCCAATATGATATAAAACCTGAGATCAAACCTGCTCCAGGTACTACAGCAGCCATGTGACTAGTGAGGATCAGTGTTGGACTGGTAATGGTTTGGGTAAGGACACCATCCTGAATGTCTGCTTTAAACCAGATGAGCTAACTGTATGTGGCCCCAACCCAGAGCATAAAGAATTGCTTTCTGCCTGAGAGACAGGACTCCTGCACACGATTCAAGTCCTGTATCATGCAGATGGGAGAGACATCTCCAAAGAATGATATCATCACCATTGAACAGCTGCAAAGAAACCAATTTCAGTATCACCCCCAGGTGACTAAACAAAGAGGAAGGAAACAGACAATTATAACATCATTATATTCGGCCTCAGAGTGTGGCATTGTTGATTCTCAGGCCAAAGCATCTGTAACGGGAAGAGAGAGAACTGCTATGCTGTAACAAGTTTTAATAACTGGTGTTTTCAACTGGTTTCGGTCGGTCAGCTTTGCTCAGCCCCAAGGCAATGTCTGAGGTGGGAAAATCTGGAGAATAACAACTAAGAGTTACCACACAGAGGTATGTTTTTAGGATATAAAACAAGTGTCTAAATTAATGAAAGTCTATCACTCCTGAGTCAAAAGTGCAAACAGTCTTGGAATTTACAAGTTCATGCATAAACTAAAGGATGTTTCGATACTCGCTCCCTTCAGCTTTAGCAAAAAAACAAAGTGAGTCAGCATGTGTGTGTGTGTATGTGTTGGCTGTTTTGAACTCTGGGTGTTCTGCTAAGGCTATATGTTCTCTGCTACACATGCTGCACGATGGGTTTTTATGAGTTGTGGACCGCTTCCTTCATGTTTCCAAATGCATACAGTACATCTGTTGACTATACCACGGTTAAAATGTAGGTTAGCACTCACTTACTACAACTATGCTTCTATTATAAAGCCTGTTGTTGATGTTAAAACCTCCAGAAAACATCCACATAAAGCTTCTACCATACTATCACAATCCATCGATATCACCACTGCTTTCCAGAACCTTCCTTGTCCTGATGAACGAATGTCAAATCACAAGGGGTTTCTCTCTCCGTCACGAAGGCCTCATTATTTAGGGAGAGGGGGGTGCTCTATCTCTATCTGAAACTCTGGTGAAGCGCGCTCCTTGTCAGCATGTCAGTCAGGAGTTAGTGCTCTGCTGAGACAGCAAGCCTCGACTGACCCCCCCCACCTTCCACACACACACACACACACACACACACACACACACACACACCTCCTCCGAGCGGGTCCTGACACTGCCCCCCCCCACTGGGGGCATTGTCATTAAGGCCAGGAGTCATGCCTTGGGTCACCGCTCTCTCCCCCACCCCACCAGGTCACTGGACAGAGAGTTAACCTGACGGTGTCCATCTTGAGGAGGAGCAGCTTATTTCACTACACATTCACATCCTTCTGGGAATGGTGTGATTGGCAAAAGATACGTCTATAATTCTCAATTTTACATTCACATAATATTAAATATTGTCATTGGAGGGTTGGTATGTGAGTGATACATATTTAGACCAAATACTGCCCCCACAGTCATCATTCACATGTTTTAACTTGAAACAAACAATGGGCTTTAGGGTGAATCATTATTGTATTACTCAAATGATACTCTGAATAGTACATATAATCCTATTTAATATTTAGCAAATTATTAAACAAAGAATGTAGATTTGCCTCGGTATATTTTTCAATATCTTTCAATATATTTGTATTTTATTTATTTAAATGTCTACTACAACTAAATAAACCACGTATATTTATATGATTTAATTTATTTTATCAACCTGATATAACAAGACTGCGTTAACCGTGGTGAACACAGAGGAGACTTTATTTTGTAACCTCGCCACCCCCACTCATTTCTTCACTGCTGGAACCATGTCTCTGACACGTACATGTCCATTATTCATCTCTTTGACATTGAAAGGGGGTGTGGGGGGGAGGCAGTGGGAAAGCATATCCTCATGCATTCACAAATGGATAGCGTTGCCACGGCAACAACCAAACCAGCCTCTTTACATTTAACAGGGAGGGAAAGTGTTTGCCTCCCCATTTTCACAGAATGTCTTTAGACCAATGTGACCGTGCCCCATTCAGCACCGTTTTCAAATAATTGTTGTCCAAATGTATGTGGAATTTCACTCTATAGCTTTAACACAGGGCTTTAGCAAAGCACTGATATATGATGAAGGTGAATGAATGGCAGGTTTAAGACTTATGGTGGGATTAATAACACCCTTGACCATCTTCATACATATAGGGCAGAGCATATGTAACAGGAATATGTGCAAAAGCATAAGCAAACATTAAACAACTCATATGTGAACATGATAATATATCCCCACAATGCCCTGAAGTATAATTACAACCTTTATATTTAATACGATAGCATTGGCACATGCTAAAGCTCTTTTATCTTTACTGATGCTGTGAGTTACTTGGATTAGTGAATCAATAGCAAGGCTTGTGGTTTGGTTCCTCTGCTGATAAACCCGTCAGATTGTCTTGTCGACCTTCAAAACAATGCTGAAAGAAATTAAGACAACTAATTGCTCTGATATCTCAAGGGACACGGTGACTATGGTAACAAAATGTCATTTTTGGACACTTGCCATATGGCCATCAACAATTACACCCCAAACTGCTATCAATGTCAGATCACATGTGCACAGTGAAGAATGGTCTTTTAATAATATTCAAGTAATTTAAAATATTTTGCTGCAATTCACAATTTCCTGTGTGAAGCAATGTGCATCAATCAATCACTTTTTCCCATCATTGCATGTCTGTAAAATGTGTAAATTTCATGTATTTATGATGCTGTTGAATAGCATCCTGTATCAAAACCGAATGCGTACATGACTGTATTTGTACAGCATTTGATAAACGTGTAAACATGGAAATTAAGAATTAATCTGTTGCTAATTTGATTAAGAATAAACAGGAATAAGCATTTGATGTGTTTATATTTAATTTGGCTTGTGAAACTCCTATGAAACAGTGACATCACTGCCAACATGCAAGGACATAAAATACATAACCGTATCAATCTATATGGTTTGATTGAGAACAGAAATATCAGGTTACAAAATCCTGCCCAATGAATATTGGAGAAGGAGGTTGTGATTTATACCTCTAAAAAAAACTGTTGTTGGCAGGTCATTAGAAATGTCAAGATTTAAATGTTTTATAATGATTTTAAATAAAGACAAATAAAAACACAGGTGTGGCCTTAAATCCTGGTTCTGAGACATCCTGATATTTTTGTCTGAGACATCATTATGATAACCAGTATAAAACATTTTCATCTCAGTACTTTGACAGGGGGAAATTGCATGGCTAATCTGCATATTAGTGTCTTTTACTATCACAACATTAACTGACTGATTATAGTAATGCATAATAATGTATGCTACAATCCCTCTGAGATGGATCAGTACTATTCTAGATTTAATCACTCAAGTTTGTTTTTACTTCACTACAAGCATACAGTACTGTAAATCAGTTGTCACAGTGGCAAACTAGTAACTACGCCATTTCGGCATAAGAGATGAAGATTTTTTTATTTATATTTATTTTATCATTTTACTTTTCTTTGAGTTTATACGTTTCGACAAAACAGTTTTTACACAAACCTTTACAATATGAGTAAAGGACAGACCAAACAACAGACACAAAGAGCATCAAGCTATATGTGCACGTTCATTTCCATCCAATAGCTTAGCCCTCCCCCCTGCTCGCATCTGCTTTCATCTCCCTCCATATGCTGCGCTGCCAAGCTTCCCAGCTTCCCGAGCCCAAGACTTTGACCACCACTTGTACCAACTGGCAGCCTATCAAAGCAGACCATAGACCTTAAAAACACAGAAGCCTACACTGTTTGTTTGCCATTGCCATGTGAGAAGTGAAAGAAGCACATAATTCCAAACCTGAAAACATCCTTCCTACATTATCGATTATACAAAGCGTAACATTTAATATTGTGTTTTTCTTTTCTTGAAAGGTGGAGCCGCTGTCGCTGTTTTTCTACCACGTTTCATAGAAATGTAAATTCATCGCGAAAAATCCACCATGGGAAACCTACAGGGCTGCCGCATCCTGCTGTGTCCCTTAATAGGACAGCCCATAATCCCCCATTCACCCCACAAAACCCCCAGCATGTGGCCAAGGCTCCCTGTTGGTCATTGGCTTAGTCCAGCCACCCCATATCCTCACATACCCCAGGCATGTCTTCGCATTAGGCCCCAAGGTTACAGCAGAAATCTACCCCCTCCCCAAACACCAACCCCTAACACACACACACACATACACCGCTGTGGTTCTCGGAGGATGGTGGACGAGGGGAACACCCCCTCATCAACACGTCACGGTCAAGTGACTGTTCCGGTGTGGCTGTATCTACTATCATCCCTCTCTCTCTGTTTGCTCACACGCACCACACCCCCAACCGCTACAGTGAACCATCCCTGCTGCAGGCTTCAATTTATTTTGATCTATTCGCAGGAAAAACAGCCCGGGACCTCCGTGGCCACTAAGAGCAAGACAGGCAACTGAGGAGGTGAGAGTCTGAGAGCTACTATTAGGGATTATGTCCCTAGGGGATACAGGGATGGAAATAGAGTGGGGGGGTGGGGGGGGGGGGGGGGGGGGGGTGCGGCAAAACTATTAAGCA
>JAODTR010027753.1:0-10983 GCA_025399935.1 Amblyopsis rosae
AATACTGTTGTAATAACTGTCATGCTAATAAAGCTAACTTGAATTGAATTGAATTGAATTGAGAGAGAGAGAGAGAGAGAGAGAGAGAGAGAGCGAGAGAGAGAGAGAGACATCCAGCAACCACCACGCCACCATGAGGCACAACTGGCGGACTAGACTAGCCCTCTGGGGAAGGGGGGGGGTGTCTGGGCAGCATTTGGCACAGAGCTACAGGGGAGGGGCCTATTGCCTCCCCCCCCCCCCTCCACTCGAGAGAGAGAGAGAGAGAGAGAGAGAGAGAGAGTAAACAGAGGGGGAAGGGCATTGTGTGTGTGTGTGTGTGTGCGTGCGTGCGTGCTCTCAGGGATTTGTCATAGCTATTCAAGCCCACTGGTTACCATGGCACCGGCTGCCTTATATGGCCTGTGGAGTCAAAGAGCAACGAGTGGGTTGTGTGCAGATAAATACGCACACACACACACACACGCACACACACACACGCACACACGCAGTAAGAATGTGAAAGATCTTCCCCCAGGCCACACGATATGGTTCCATGTTTTACATTAGTTTAGGATTGTTGTTGTTGTTTTTAAAACAGACCCCAAAGGTTTTGTGCAGGTCAGAGTTTTCGAACGTTTCCTAAAGAGACTCGTAGCTCTGAGAAGCTGTATGCAAATACGTGCAGTCAGTTGCACTGTAAAGACTCGATGGCGCACGATTGTCATTTTGTGTTCACTCCTTCAGTTGCTCATCAGTCTAAACATACCTGAATATTCACCTTCTGGTGCTAGGGAAACGCAACGCTAGTCTCGCGAGACCACCCTGATCTCGCGAGGCTTCAGTTTCATTTCGCCGTGAGAATCAGTCTGGAAAGCCTCGGAATCATTTTGAATGTGTCCGAGTAGCAACTGAACTTTCCAATCAGCTTCGTGTTTATAGCTATACGGGCGTGGTTTAGGTGTGCCGACCATGGTGCCGACAGCGAAAACAACTAGATGGTTCATCCAATCAACTACCAAGTGTTTTTTTTTTTTAAGTACAGCCATTCCCAAACAGTTTCAATGTACGGATCCCCAGATGGACTTGTGACAACAATTCCTCTGGCATGTCAGGTTAATGCAACACTGCTTTTTTTTTACAAAACAAACAGGCTTGTATCTCTAATATTAGACCATAAATGACACACAAATCCTCCCATGCTGCAAGAGTTATTTCCTGAAGAAAAGATAGCTCTATCGTCCATATGCACTATTAGCCTGATTTTACAGATTTGTTGATGAAATCAACACCAATCGGATAAGCAATTTAGCCGACCAATTGTACAGGGGTCTTTGTCTCAGAGTGATTTTCAGACCTCAACCTGGACAAGACGGGTTAGTCGGGGTAGGAGACTGCGATCATAGAGATCAAAGAATGGAAGTCTGAAAGCTTTGCTGTAGGCAACATGTTGTCTTATCTACCGAGTGTTTGGAGAAGCCCCCCGCCAACCCCCGCCCCCCTACCTTTTAGACATTCCTCTGCTTTTCTGACACCCCCTCCTCGCCACACACATGCTTTGTTTTTGCATGACACTAAAGCATTGTCCTGCTCAATGTGTGTGTGTGTGTGTGTGTGTGTGTGTGTAATGAAGGTCCCTTTAATTAGGCCTGCTTATTGTCACTTGTGTGTCAATCAAGATTAGACCCCGTAAATGTAATGAGTTACTGTGGTGCAGTGCCACACACACACACAGAGCTCAACAGTAACAGTAGCTTCCAGCGTAGATAGAGCTAGCGGAACATGCGTGGCCTGTGTTGTGCTCGGAACATTCTGGAACCCATCTACTACTTCAGCAAAGTATTCGCAAATTGACCCTTTTGGTTTTAGAGCAGAGACGATACATCCCCTCCTAGAAAATGGCTGACACAAACAAGGCCACAGAAATAGTTGGTGTGTAACCTGAAACCTATAATGATGAAATGCAAGTAGGCCTCTGTGTGTGTGTGTGTGTGTGTGTGTGTGTGTGTGTGTGTGAGTGAGTGAGTGCGATAGAGAGCAGGGGCCAAACGCAGTGTGACCTTTGAACCAGCCGTCACTACTGGGGTCACCCCCGGTGATGAATTCAGAAATGCAAGGCTGCGTTTGACCCTGGCAAGCTGCTAGAAGAAGCTAGCCAGAGCTGTCGCACACAGCACCCTGCAGTACAATAGCATACTAAACACAGTCCCTCTCTGCAGCTTGAATATTGTGAAAGAATAAAAATGGAGTAAATAGTTTTACTACGATAGCTTCAAGTGGGAGGCTGTTTGATAACCTATGTGAGCAAGGTGGCAAAGCTCGTTCTCGAGAATGACTAACCCTGCCTTTAGATAATTTTGAGCTCAAAAAACAGAACATATTACATCAGAAGCTCCGCCCCACACATTGAAACGCATTGCGAAGCCAATCACTTTGTTTATGTTCCAATTGACAGAGCCAGGGCTGTGTAGAAGTACCCGATTATTATTTCAGCACACGCACAGAAAGGTAACCAAGGAAGAGATATTTGGTGAATTTTGCACTCTTAATCCTAGGCTAGCCTTGTTTAGTTTAGCTTGTCATCATTCCAGCTATGTTTGTTGGTATAACTGGCTTTATTGGGTTGAAAGGTCTCCACGGTGCCAGCTGTGGTGGGAATAAAGTTTTTGTTTTGACAGAGCTCAAACACCAACAGTCTGTCTCCAGAATGATCAACTCTACCTTTTAATTAAATAACTTAAGCCCCCCCTTCCCTAACATAAGCACAGCTCCCCAAAACCATTAATTCATGCTGCAAGTCCATCCCAGGTTGTTTTCTGTTATATTGTTACCAGGAAAGTCCCATTGAGCGATAATCCCTTTTTTTAAGGGAGACCTGGTCGAGAGGGCAGCTCAGGTAAAAGCCATTGCATGGAGAACAGTAGAACATACAATACAGTATGAGGCAGACACACACACACATACAACAACACATAGACCAGTAGAGTGATATTTACATGTGACTAACACGATGCTTCAGAAGGAAGGCTAGGACCAAATCACACTTGGAAATAAGGTTTTATAATGATAAATGCGATACAAGAATATGAACACACGTCATAAAAGAACAGGTGGAACACAGGAGCCTAAATACACAGGTAGACCAGACAGGGAATACTGTTGGACGGAGACAATGAGGGGCAGGTGAAACTAAGACAACCAACTATGGAACACAGACTGGGAGCATGGAACACAGACTGGGAGCATGGAACACAGACTGGGAACATGGAACACAGACTGGGAGCATGGAACACAGACTGGGAACATGGAACACAGACTGGGAACACAGACTGGGAACATGGAACACAGACTGGGAACACAGACTGGGAGCATGGAACACAGACTGGGAACACATACTGGGAACATGGAACACAGACTGGGAGCATGGAACACAGACTGGGAACACATACTGGGAACATGGAACACAGACTGGGAACACAGACTGGGAGCATGGAACACAGACTGGGAACACAGACTGGGAGCATGGAACACAGACTGGGAACATGGAACACAGGGAAAACTCCACACATCGAAACACATTGTGAAGCAAAGTGTAATACTGCTTTGTTTGAGTTAAGAGTTGTTCACCACTTTGTCTGCATTGGTATTTACGGAGGCAGGGGCTGTGTAGCAGAGAATGTTAAGATCGCTAAATGCCAGGAGATATTTGGTGAATTTGACTAAAAGTGTATTATCTTAAAATGAGCTTGCAATAGCTGACTAAACATTTAAGTGCGTTTAACTGTTAATGTTTCTGAGACATCAAAGTGCGCCCGAGAGCACTGCAACAAACAGGACAGGCTCTTTCCTTAAGCTCATCATGAGGCACGCCGCATCGCTGCAGCTTCCTCACAAGGGATGGCGATTCCATCGCGCTCCAACAGGCTTTAAATGTCGTGACTCGTGGTGACAGATCCAAGACCAGGGCTGACCTCTGACCTTCAAACAGAACATACGAGTTGGGGGTGCGCTGGACAAAACCAGGAGCCCTTTGTGTCGGTCACAGGGGAAACATCTGCCAGGCCCACAACACAGGGAGAGTGGGGGGGCGGGGGGGGGGGAGGGGGATTAAGGCTTTGGGATCTTCTCACCCATAAACGGCCTTGTAGGAGTGCGTTGAAATATGCAGATCGGTGCTGCCATATGGAGGAGAGTACCTCTTAAGCGATCCCATAGTGCTTCTTATCACAGCGCCGCAGGAGCTAATGGCTGTACAGCTAGTCATATCTTTTTCATTTAAATTCAGGTCTGAATGAATGAATGCTCCAAAAACTCAAAAGTCCTGCTAAAGCAAAAAATCATTATAGTCACTCTGGATATGTGATATTATCATAAGTGTTCAACGTGATTAATGAACGTCAGTATCCCCGTGTAGATGTAGAGCAAGCATGTAACGTGAATGAACACTTGAATCGTAATCTCAGAGCAGCTATGAGAAATGTGTTCGTAACAAAGAAATAGAGTCCCTATTTCTCATTCGTTAGATCGTCCTCCCTACCCATCATGCATCTGGCACAGCAAACACACGTGCACAATTTAGCACCACATTGTTTATTTGTCTCGCTAAAGCCTAGCAGCCCACTAATAGTTTACCATTACCAAAACCCCCCCCCCCCCCCCCCCCCCACACACACACACACACACACACACACACACACACACTAACAGAGGCCTCTGTCTTTCATGCAGCCACCTGATAACAGCACTGTGTTGACACGGTAACCAGATCCTGCAGAGCAAGTTGCCAATTAGCCAAACATCTCTGTGGGGGAGAGGGGGAGCAGGCTTTTTTCTGGGTTTAAAGGGACGATAAGACAGTGTGTCCCACTGAGTATATAGCGCCCCCCAAAGGACGATTTGCTACTTGCTCAGTTTGAGACCAGTTTGAATACTCTAGTCTACTGGGTTGGAATACAGGTGTAGGTGAGCGAGACTAAATACACACAGTTTTCAGTCGCAAAACTATTATCTCCAATGGCCCCTTTAGGAGTAAAGTATGGACATTGTCTCACCAAAGCCTGTGTCTATTTTAGGGATTTTGAAGATGATTGTGTGTGTGCATGTGTTTAAACTGGTATACAGGCACAGAGAATTGAAAGCAGTGGTTTTGAAATGGTGCAGATACTCCCTCTTGTGGCGCACAGCGGTACTATTCTGAAATCGTCTATGTAATTTTGTCCTCATTCTTGTAAACCAAGTCAGTCAGATTTGGCCTCATGCTATATAGTCTCTTTCGTTCATCCGCACTACGTCACATAAGCAACTGTGCTGAACGTCTGATGCATAGACCCGTGTAAGCTCGACACAGGACTCTTAGACTTTCTGGAAATTATACTGTCTATTTCCACTGGCTGTTGGCATCATCACTCACACGTATTTATCCATCATTTCTGCTGCGAAGATAGCACAAGGCTTTTTTTAAACTAATTTAAAACGTTACATATGTATTTTAAAACAATTAACGTAGCCTACTGATTTTGCAGATTTACAAGACCCCCAGGAAGCAGCCTATGGCATTGAAGGGAGAGGTGTTTTTGTTTTGATGGAGTTCAAATAGCCGCAATTTTTCTTCAACATTGCGGACTCACCTTTAACCTCACAGGGGCAAAGGAACGCCAGTAAAACTCTATTATGTTTCGGTTTCCCTCTGGCACAAGCTAGGGCGGCTAATTCACTGACATACTGACTGGCAATCCCATCTATCATGTTGCACCACTAACTAGCCTGTGTGACGGCTGTCATTTTGACAGTATTTAAAGCTGCTCCACTGCTCCACTTGTGGTCACGTTGCATTATACTCTATGACCAAAGATGCCTTCGCTCAAGCTTTGTCGAGGACCTTCAGTAGCCTAGCCTACACACGTGTTCTCTCTCTGTGGTTCAACTGATATATTTAACTATATAATTATAAATATTATATAACTAGGAATAAACGGAATGCAGAGGTCTTCAACAGGGGTTCGGGACCCCTAGGGGTCCTCCAAATTATTTGATCCCAAACTTATTTTCGTCCAAAAATTTTAATGTCAGAAAATATACATTAACACAACCTATGATATAATCTGTCAATACAATGTTATTGTAATTGCTTAGTTAGTGGCCTACTTTTATAGACGGCACTATTGGCAGATCTACACATTGTTGGCCCGTCAACTGCCGTGCCGTGCCGTGTTTCTATCAGGCTGAAAATGGCCTGAAAAAGTCCTCTGGAATAGACAATTTCAGATGCAACTCAATACCATTCCACTAGAGGGCAGTGTGTGCCATTCTTAATATGAATGAATAAAGAACGTATGTGCTTTCATTGTCTACTAACATTACCATAGTCAATTGGTAAGCCTACAATTTGTCAAAACATAATCCCTATTTATTTATTTATTATCTAATATTTTATTGAGCTATAAAAAACATTTATTCTACTGCATCTAAAATGTGAATATACCGTTGAATATTTTACTATATGGTTGTAAAGTGGAAAAACAACAACTTTTATTTATTTCATAATGCTTAACGTATAAGGCTGCCAGTAATTCTAACGTATTCTCCTAATATTTAAATGCAACTTTTCACAAATAGAAAACGTATTCTCTAAACTATTTAATTGTAACATTTAGCATACTGGTTATTATATTAGTCATGTTTTGAAAATGTGCTTGTTAAAAACATCCACGGTTGTAGAATATATTTAAAAGCCTATTGGACTTCCATATATTCATGTGTCCTCATAACACACATGCTTAAAGTGCTTAATCATTCTAAGGGCTCTGTGGCCATGAACTTCAGTTTCACCTGGCAATGACAGCATTGCATTATGGATTTGTTGCACTTTTATAGTGTATTGTGTTGTGGTTTTCCTGTGCTTGTCTGTTATTGTGTTGCTGTTGAACTTTGACAGACTTGATGAAGATGATGATATTTTGGACTTACTCTTGAGCAATCATGTCGTGGTGCTGCGAATGAGGAACAGCACCAAATATTATTATTATTGAATCAGAATGTTTGCCAAATGTGCAGATCCAGGGACCTGTAAACTTCTCTGGCTGTTATTTATTCTTATTTATTATATTATTTATATATTATATATTATTATATATATTATTTATTTAAATCTGACATGTTTAACATAATTTTTTTATTTTGTACCTTTGTTAGGCTAGATAAGTCTCCCAATGTAGACTACATATTAGGTGGGTTCAACACTTTGTTCCATTCACAGCTATTTTATCTCCCCGCCCTCCCCAAACAAACAAGTTTATTATTTCACGTTTATTTATTTATCCACACATATTATTTTATGTGTATCCTATGTTTCAGAAATGTGTGCTCCTGCTAATGTTTTATGCTCCTGCAAATGTATTTGTCTTTAAATATGTGTATTTACAATGTAAGATGCCCTTGAGTGTTTTGAAAGGCTTCCTTAAATAAAATGTATTATTATTATTATTATTATTATTATTATTATTTAAGCTATCGAAGGACTACAGGATAATATCTGCATCCTAGCAACAGATGATCAACAAAGTGCTCCATCTTCAATATAATCCACGGTGACTGTTTCTATGTGGCGTGTTATCTTTAATATATCCTGTGTCTGTTGGCTGTCACCGCAGCAGCTTTTAACGGCGTTGTTTGTCCTCACTTCCTCCCAAGATGATGTTTAGCACGTCAACAAAGAGGAAGTGGTGCCTCTTGCTAGCTGACCCTAGCTGCTTCCATTATTACCTGTGCGTGTGTGTGTGTGTACAAGTGCACGTGCGGGAGGTGTTTGTGTGCGTGCATTTGTGTACGATTGTGATTGTGTGTGTGTGTGTGTGTGTGAGATTGTGTTTGTGTGTGTGAGATTGTGATTGTGTGTGTGTTTGTGTGTGTGTGTGTGTGTGTGAGATGTTTGTGTGTGTGAGATGATTGTGAGCGTGTTTGTGTGTGTGTTTGAGATTGTGATTATGAGCGTGCGTGTGCGCGTGTGTGTGTGAGCTGGCTCTGAGACACAGGACACCCACGTCATGGTGTTGGGTGGAGACAAGCTGAATAAGAAGTGGTCTATTGTGCTCATGGCCCTCGGTGCAGAGGAAACGCCCGCTGGTGTCCAAACCTGGGACCCTCAACCACACGTATGTGTGTGTGGTCTTCTCCAGCATGCACCCCTGAGGAAGTGAAGCCTCTCAAAAACAAGGAGAGTAAATGTGTGCTAAGAGGGAAGGAATGAAACCAATGTGAACCTGTGAGAGATGGCTGCATCTCCAGAGACAGGGACAAGCAAGCAATGTCCTATTTTTGTCACGGAAGAGATGCTGCTATTTCCCATCCATTTCTTTGTGGCAGCAAAGCTACAAGCTTAAATCTGGAATTTTTATTCCACGTAAATAAATTATATTCATCCACTGTGTCTAGGTGACACATTTCCAAAAATGACATCTATTGTTTCTGGATATGTTTTAGATAGGTAGATCAAAATAGACCAGAAGTACCCCAGTTGACCAGGAAATACAAATAAACTGGAATGTTTAGTTAGTTAGTTAGTCATGAACTGGTTGTGTCCTGAAACTGTCCTGAAACTAATTACCAGTTGTCATTTAATTGAACAATTGATCAAACTGTCAATACAAATATTAGAGTTCTTTACCACTTTATTCTTGTTTTTCTAAGGTCTTCACCATAAAGCAGTTAGAGCTGCATTTTTTGTAATGAAATGTGCAAAACAAAGTTTATTATTATTATTATTATTATTATTATTATTATCAGCGGATAAAACTCTTATCTAACTTAATAAAGTCCCATTGTTATTGTTTTGCTTGTGATAAATGGTAGGTGTCTGTTCCTTTTTAGCAGGTTATCAGCAGGCTGCTAAGTCATATCTTCCATTACTTCTGGCGGTCAGACAGGACGCCAGATAGCACAAACACGGAGCGAGAGCGCATGTCAGCGGCAGCTTATAAACGCTGCTCAGTCGCCGTAGGAACAGCCCTCGCGGCAGCAGTTGCCAAGAGGAAACGTCTGGCGTGGCTTGAGTGTGTGTGGCAGAGAGGGGGGGGGTGTCTTTGTCTCCCGGAGAGCATGATGGATGCCGCCTGGACGTACGTCTTTGGTCTTTAAGAGGGCACAGGGGACAACGCTGGCTTCCTGTCGATGAGCCACTGAGGGTCCAGCAACACAAGCATCCTCTCACCGCCGTGCCTTGCTGAGAGCTGTGTCTTTCTTTATTCTAGTCAGGGTCTCCTAGGCGAACGTCTGGTGCCACGTGGGGTCCCCCGTCCCGTCTGACATGAACAGCGGCAGCTACCCCGCGGCGTCCCACTACAGCATGCAGGCGCAGAAGAAGAAGATGATGCTGGCCCACCAGCGCTCCGGCAAGAGCTGCGGCTACTACATGCGCGTGGTGCTCTTCTTCACCTCCCTCATCCAGTCGCTCATCATCGTCAGCCTGGTGCTCTTCCTGGTCTACGGCAAGCAGCAGGACGTCGCCGAGCCCGCACGCATCCAGGACCTGGAGCAGAGCTTCCAGAAGCTGTCGCTGGATAACGTGGTGCTCCGGGCGCAGAGGAAGAACCTGACCACCATGCTCAACCGCACGATGACCCAGAAGATGAGGGATGACCTGGACCTGGCGGAGCTCCGCAAGCTGGCCAACACCTCCATCGAGTACATCATGAGCTACATCAAAGAGATCAGCAGCCTCAAATCAGAGCTGGTAAGACTGTGTGGCGCGTCTGAAGTGAAGAAGAGATGCTTGGAACGCTTTGGATAGTCACGCGGCGTTAGAGCCACTGCACTGTTTTTTGGGGATGCAGGTTGATGTTGTCTATTTCATAATAGAAGAGCAGATTGTGTTTCTGCAGGGTAAACAAATGTTTTGAGTTTTATCTGGTTTAAGTTCCTCTGTGGCCTAAAAAGGCTACGCTACGTGTAAACGCATTCCACAGCTGAAATACAAGGCCATATTTCTTTAACAATGCACACACAAATTACTTTATAATGTATTATTATTGTTATTATTATTATTACTGTACTATTAATAATAGGCTTAATGTTAATAACAATTAAACTTTAATAATAATCTAAGGTTATATTCGCTTTAGATAAATTCTCAAAGCCGCTTCACAGAATGAGCCAAAATAGGAAAATCATTTAAATAGATAAGACACAATACTAACACACTGGATGTCTATCTATAGGAAGTTCCCAATGTAATGAGAAAAATACTTTTAAGTTAGCTGCATGGAATGATCTTCAAACTGACATCCAACTACAGAGTGTGTTTAATAGAGTGTGTTTACTGCAAAATTGCAATCTAATAATAATATTATTTTTTGCATTAACCTGTCGTTAATGTAAAATTGTGGATTTTTTATTTTATTTTATTTTCATTATTTAATTTGTGAGTATGTGTTTTGCTGTTTCCCATCTTGGCCAGGACACTCCTGTAAAATATATTTTTAATCTCAGTGAGTAATTTTCCTGATTAAATAAATAAAATTAATAATAATTTAGGTAAGAATTCTTTTTTAGAATTCCACCTCAGGGACCTTGTATGGAACGGTTTAGTTTTTGTAATAAGGTGTAAACTGTATGTGGAGAACCTTTTAATAATTTCATTGGAATAGAACATTATATTTGTTATCGTCTGGAACAACAGATTTCACATAATATCAATCTCAAATGTAAACAAAAGAACATGTATAATAAATGTAGAATGTCTTTAGAAGCCATATTGGCGAACTGGGATTAACATATTAATAGCATATTAATAGCATCTTAATAGCATATTAATAGCATCTTTCACTTTCATCTCAACAGACTCTGTGCCAAATCAGACTCTCGAAAATGCCAGACGTGAACCCATTCATAAGTGAGTATAGTATGCAACAGGCACAGTTTGTCTGTTCCCTAGGGTTAAAGGGTTAAAGACAGCATTGTAGAAGCACTGCCCCCCCCCCCCCCCCCCCCCCCCCCCCCCCCCCCCCCCCC
>JAODTR010027753.1:10993-22613 GCA_025399935.1 Amblyopsis rosae
GGGTGGGGGGGGGGGGGGGGGGGGGGGGGGGGGGGGGTCCGTAGATCAGGACAATCCAATTCCTTGCAAGTCGATGGAGAGGTCCACGGATTTCACCATATTTTGCCCATTATTTTTCTATGGGGGCGCTAATATCTATTTTGGCTATATTACATGAATTCCCAAGTACCTACGATCAGTTAGAGGTGTAAGAAAATATCAATACACGTTAGTATCGCGATATTACAGTTCGCGATGTTGTATCGACTTTTTTTATTTTTTACTTTATATATTTGTTATTTAAAAACAAAATATATTAAACTCAAAAAGAGAAACGATACTCATTTCCATCTGCAGTCCCTGAGCAAGTGTTTCTGTTTTTACTTGCAGCAGCTCCACACATTAGCATTACTAATTACAAATTAGAATTTGCTATATTTTGCCTTGCTTATTGCAGTATTGCAATATATTGCAATATATCAAATTGTGGCCCGTGTATCGTGATACGTATCGTATCTCCAGATTCTTGCCCCACTACACAGCTCTACGATCAATCTGAGGCCACAACAGTATTTCTGCAGCAAACTGTTCTGAGATAAATTGATAAATTGACTTTGTTTGGTAGATTTAGCTGTCTGGTTGCTGCATGTCAGCCTCCGCAGCTATATGCCGTCGGTGACACTAGTCTGGCAGAGCCAGTCTTTACATACATGTCTGGGACGCAGACAAGCGAGGTATTTTGATTGACATGCAGGACGACCAACTACGTAACCCAAGTCGGACGTTAAACTTACAATGAGGAATTTGTTGGAAAACTAAACAGCTGTTTAGTCTTACTTTTTACAGGTCTTGTAAATCTGTCAAATTTGTAGGCTACTGCTTAAAATAAATGTTTTATTTTTCATTAATAAATAAAGCAGCACACTAGCATCGCATGCAAATGAAATGACCGATACATACTTAGTGACAATGCTAACAGCCAGTGGAAATGGACAGAATTACTTCCCGAAAGCCTGAGAGAGTCCTGTGTTGAGCTTACAGGGTTATACGAATCATACGTTCAGCACAGAGTTGGTCATGTGACGCTGACACTAAAAGAGGCTGAGACTAGTGACATGCCCTAAGAGACTGGAAACGTTCCAGTTGTCATTTATTTATTGAAATGCATTACAATGCTCTTGTTACCGTTCCAATGTCTCTGTCCGTGCAGGCAGGCTGCCCTGCGGGCCGTGTGAGCACGCAGCGGCCGAGCTGGATCTTGTGCGTACGAACTTCACCAAAAGCAACAGAGCGCTGCAGACCAGGCTGCAGCAGGTCACCAGGGAGCGAGACAACACCACGATGGAGGCCATCGCCCTCCGCAGGGCGAAGGCCAGACTGCAGGCGGAGATGGACTCGTACCGCCTCAAGGTACGCTCCTCCTCTCCTTGGTTTCGTTACCATTGTTTTTATCTCTTCACCGTGAAGCACTTTGTAACGCAGGCCAGCCGCTGTGCAGAAAGTGACGTGAGCCTCACTCTCCGACAGCTCCAGAGTGCTCTAGTGATGGCTGCTGGAGCGCTGGGGCTTTAGCCTCTGTCGCTACGGCGTTTGCTCTATAATCCATGTGAGCAGGGAATCCTGGGTGGCATGGTCGGATGGACCATGTCATGAGAAAGTGACCCTGACACTGCGTCCATAACCAGGAGTCTGGGTGTTTGGCTCCCAGCCAGAAGGTCGTGGGTTCAAACCCCCGGTGTTGACCTACCTATAGGCACGCTTAAGCAAGTTGCCTAACCCCCGGCGTGTGAATGTGTGTGTGAATGTAAGGTAAAATCATGTAAAGCGCTATATAAATGCAGACCATTTACCATAACCAAGCAGTAGAGACATAAAGACAATGCTAAACATTCAACCCAGAACAGTGCTACAATAGGCCAACTTAAATAAAAACATAGCTTCCCACCTGCACAAAGTGCTATTCTAGACACAAAATGTGGCGTGTACCTTTAAAAGGACATGGAAACTGTCCAGCCGCAGCCATGTTTGCTCCACCGTTACTCTGCATGGCTTTACTGCTGAGCTAACACTCCTGTCTATCTTCAAGTGCAAGGAGGACTTTGCCTCCTCGCTGAGCGGCATCTCCGACGTCTCCAAGGCCTTCCTGAAGAAGATCGACTCCATCTTCCAGGAGAACATCCGCTTCCAGCTGACCTGCCCCAAGCAGAAGGAGTACCTGGAGCAGATCCGCAACAACTGCACCAGCCTGTCCCGGGAGGTGGAGGACAAGTTCCAGACGTACCTGGACAACGTGGGGGCCAGGGTGTCCCTGATCCAGGCTGTCAGCAGCTCTCTGGAGGCGGAGAACCTGCGTCTGTCGGAGGACTACAGGTGGTGCAGCCACAACCGCTCCAACCTGGTGTACGAGCACACGCGCACCGTGGAGGCCGTGCAGCTGCGCTGCGACGAGGCCAAGGAGAGGCTGCTGCAGGAGAAGAGGAGGCTAACCGAGGAGAAGGAGCTGCAGGACAAGGAGCTGAACCTGAAGGAGAAGATCCTCCAGGAGCTGAGGAGCACCTGCAGGGTAAGAGCTTCTGCACACAAGCATAGATCCTTAATAACCACCAAACCACCCAGCTCTAATAAAGTGCCAGTAAATGCAATTTAGGCGATGCATAACTTCATAAAAACTAATAATATACAAAGAAATGCAGCCACAGTATAAAAGATGCACAATTTATAAAAACACTGTCAAGTAAATAGGCCTTCTTCCACCAACTTGTCTTTAAAAACATTCAAAGTTTCTGAAAACCATTCCATGCAACAGGAGCAGCCACCCTAAAAGCGTTTTTGCCCATGTCTGTACGTACAGTGGGAACTGACAGAAGATATACATCTTGTGAGCATAAATAGCTTTTTGGACGTTTTTTTCATGATAAGGTCACAAAGGTAGGATGGCGTCAGACCCAGAATAGCTTTATAGATCAACGTGTATCAATGAGAGCCTACGTGTTGACAATGAGGGCCAGCCTACCCTATTGTATAGGACACAGTGATGAGTAAGTGCTCCACAGTTGGTAATGAACTTCAAAGCACCATGGTAAATAGTATCCAGATTATGTAGACTGACAAGAAGCATGCATGTAGATGACATCCCAATAATCGAGAATAGGCATAAAAGTCGCATTTACAAGTTTTTTTCTGGCTTCAAAAGAAAAACATTACTTATTTCTAAAATAACAACCCAACTTTAACATGCGTTTTTTAACCACATGTAAAATGTGTGTCTTAAAATATAGCGAGTCATCAATTAAAGATATTTGTATAACGACACAGGATAAATAATGTTTCCATGTAGAGTGGCAAGTAATGGAATATCTGTATATTCTTTCTTTGAATTGGAAAACATCATATATCAGCAGTTAGTACAAGTTTAAAGTGATTAGGTATTTCTTGAATCACACTGAAGGCCAGCTGCAACTGAGTAAGGGCATGAATTTGTGAGGGTGCTGAACAATAGATGGCAGTATCATCTGCATAGAGATGAACGTTATGTCAATTGTAAAAAGGAGTGGTCCTAATACCGAACCCTGAGGTATCCCTTTTAACATATTTACAGGCTTAGAGGTAAGACTGTGTACTTGCACACACTGCAATCTATTTGATAAATAGTTTTCAAACCATGGCAGTTTCAGCAGATAGGCTGATTTACAAGAATCTCTGCTTCATCATTTCATGATCCACTGTATCAAATGCCTTTGATCGGTCAATAAAGAGGGCTGCACAATGGTGCCCTTTGTCTAGAGAGACAATAAAATAATGCATTACCTTAAGACTTGCTGTAATAGTGCTGTGTTTCTTTCTAAAACCTGATAAACTGATAAGATCTCATTTTCAAGCAAAAAATCTTTCAGTTGCTTATTAACAATTGATTCCAAGATTTTTGCTAAAACAGATTGATCTGTAATTTTTTAATATAGTGGGAGCTCCTCCTTTTAACAGGGGAACTTGACATAGAAAGGTCTGGGAAATGTAGTAGACTCAAAAACAACTCAGCAATGCGTTGCCACAGAAACAAAACGTAGTCCAGGGTTGGGAACAATAGGAAGAACAGGGAGTGAAAGGAGCCTGTATGTGGAATTTTCTAGAACAACGCTAGTGCATTGCTTTATTTACTGATTTCAGTATTTCCGTTTATTTGAAAAAGTAACTGTAGCCTACTTATTTAACTGATTTACAAGACCTGCTAACAGGCAGACTCATGTCATTACTGTAAGTCCCAACAATTACCTCAGTATAACATCCAATTTGGTCATTGTTATTGGTTGTTGTCGTGCATGTCAATAAAGTCGCCTACGCTATCTGTGACCCTTTACCGAAGGGTCACAGCCTAGCGTTAAATGGCTGCAGCATTACAAGCACAGACACTGATTGCAGCTCAATCAAAGCACGACGACATCCTGAGATATATTTACCGTGGTCCCGTTTCCATTGTTCCATTGTTTTCGTTATAAACCCAGGAGTCTCGACACAAAGGACATTGGCAGAGCTCTGAACAATATTGCAAGACTGGCCTTTGGCCACAAACAATTATCACAGTCGGGGGGAAAAAAATATTTTGCGTTGAAATGTTAGCTCACTGGACGCTATAGAAAAGTCACTTAGTCAAACTTGACATCAGTGTGATGTGTGTATGTTTACGACCATTTAAATGCTAATGTTTCATAATTTCTATGCTTTTTATCAGCTGGTGTCCACCTTGGGAACAGGCAATGTGGGCCAGTCTGGCTTGCCACCCAACAGATTCCAAACGGGCAGCTCCAGTTCCTTTAGCTCTCCTGCTATCAATCCATCACACTCTATTTTAGGTTTCAATAAGCCGGCATCTACTGGGTTAGGCACGTCCAACACAGGGTCAACAGGGCTGGGTTTCAATAAGCCGACATCTACTGGGTTAGGCACGTCCAACACAGGGCTTGGGGGAGCAGGGACGTTTGCACAGGGGAACAGGGGAACTGGAACCGGGCTTGGGACCAACAGTGGACTCGGCACTGGAAGCAGCCTAGGCGGAGCTGGTTCTTCGCTGGGAACAGGACGATCAGGTGTGGCCTCCAGCCCGGGCTCAGGTGAGAACAGGATCCACGATCACGAAGTATACTAAAGAACGTAGACATCAAAGGTGGACTCAGTGATTGTAAGATAAAACTATTATATACCTTTTTGTTCTTTGTTTTTATTCGGCCAAGTCAAGTTCTCCTCGAGGTTTGCCTGTTCTGTGTGCGCTGAAAACATAATCCGGTGTTTCTATACAGCCCCGGCTTTGTAAATAAGAACACAAGCAAAGCGGTGCAGACCACACCACACAACACTATCTAGCGTCAATGCTATGGCACTGACCAACACGTTCTGAGTTGCAATATCAGCACATTTGAACCAGCATCCCTGACTCCACCTTTAATCATAACTAAACGAGTATTGTTTTGTTTTTTTCATATCGGGACTTTTCTGATGTTCTCTCTCTTTCCCCGCAAACAGTGACTGTGAACCAACATATTCAAGAGCTGAAGAAGTTAGCTAACCCCTCCAGCAAAGTGTGAGTGTAAAATACAACAAAAAACAATGTTATGAGAATATATGATGATTGCTGCTTGCTTGGATAGTGATCAGATTTAGTCTGACCAGCATATCTTTGCAAGGGCCAAGATACTGATAGATATTTGATATTTGAAAGATTTTCTTGTGTACTGGTACACAAAATGCAGTAAATATCTGTGATATCTAGAGGGAAATGTGGTCAATGCAGACATCAAAAATGTATACTTGAAAGATTTGCCATTTATATTAAATAAACTACAAACTCCAAATAAAGCTGAAATAATCATATTCAGAACTGCTGCTCATAAAAAATAGACATTATTAATGCAACATGCAAACCCCTTTCTTCTTATATTGAAGTGGCATATCAGTGAAATATGAAAAAGCAGAGGAAATACATTCATAAGCTCTTTCAGGAAAGAACGGTCAACTTGTATTTGTATTCTATCAGTTAATACTTAATAGACTCAGTACAGTCACATTTACGTAATATATATGCAATTGCTGTGTATCTTCTTAATTCTTAATGCAATGAACAAAAAGGGTACAAAATGGGAGAAGGTTTCTAATCTGGACTGAAAAGACAACAAACACCTACATTCTTCCATAGAATCATTTGCAACAGGAAGCTCTCGGTGCAATGGGCGTAGCAGAGGCGAGTGCGATTACTCCATGCCCATATGAGCTCTGGGAGACGGGAGACCTTCCTGACCGCTGTTTCCCGTCTCTCCTATCCAATAAAAAGAAAAGGCATAAACTAGCAGTACCTCTCACCTTAGGACATTTTGTAAATTCAATAACAACATGTTATTGGTGTGCAATATGAAAAGTGTGGATCGTTTTTAAATGCAGCAGCCTGCTGCAAATCCTGGCTAAATTAAGTTGACTTTGCGTTAAAGTTAGTGATTGTTCTCTTTCTCTCTTTGCCTCTTTCCTCAGGGAGAAAAAGGAACCATCCAGACCATTTTTCGGTTTAGGTTAGGAATGAATTCTTTCTTTAAAGCAGTCAGCTCACTGTATCGAGATCACACATATTAATAATGCATGTACTGTATGATACACCACATATTTGCAATATGCATGCATAACTGCATTCCTTTTGAATTTGAGAAACATATTCTGCCTTGAGAAATGTTATCGTTCGTTGCCAGAATATATCCTGTAGTGTTTAGCATTCTATGAATAGCATCAGCGCAACACTGTAAATAAATACAAACAATAAAATGACATTGTTTATACACCAGTGCGCTCCTTGTTCTGTCCTGTTCTCTCATTTATACAAACACACGGCGTGTCTGAGATCCTGTTTATCTCGTCACCACCCACGCCAGCTACCGAGGTCCTTTGCCATGTTTACCGTCCCCTGCCACTTGCGGTGGACGGAATACCGTGCGGCCCCGGCAGAAGGAACAATGTCCCGCCACTCACACTCAGAGAACACGGATATCCACGCACTTGAAGAAGCCGCTGTATCGGCGGGATATGAGAGCTGCAACGATAGCCAGATACGTCAGCAGGTGACTGTAGGAGCCAGGTCAGGAGTGGTTAGACAAGCTTGTTGAGAAGGAGGGGTGCTCCTTCAACCTCAACATGGAGCGGGCATAACCTCACGTAGTATTTGACTCCTTGATAGCTGACAGATGTCTGTCGTATGTCTAACACATCACATGTCTTGCTCTGTAGTCTATAAGACTTACTGTCACAATAACAACAACATTGCTTATAGTAGAAAAGAATAATTATAATGATGAATTAGTTATAGTATAATAATAATAATAATAATAAATAGATATGTTAAAACATTCATATGCTCTTATAAATGAGACATTTCAGCAATATTTTAAATGTACACTTTCACTTAATGCATGCCCTTTAATCCAATATAGGAGTATAGCTTCTACACAGAAGGGTGAGAAACCATCTTGAGAATAAAGTAACATCCCGTTCAGTCGGACAGATGGAAATGTACTGCTAACGTGAGGTGTAACATTTAATAAACAGCCTGGAGCTGATGGGACTAATCTGTCCCTTGGCCAGCGGATGTCCTTTGTATCATGTGAAAGTGTTTTTCCATTTTTAATGTATTGAACTTGCAGCTTGCTCCTAAAGGGAGAAGCTAAAGGAACGTGGAATCACACAGGCTGGATATGGGGCTACAGTTTAAGGCCATATTTTCCAAGTGGAACATCCACTGTGATATTGGCGTGACATCGTTTATTTCCTGACTCACTGTGTTCAATGCACACAGGTCGAGGGCTCAACGGAGATCAATCTGAAAGCTAACTTGTGAATTGTGCTAGCGATGAAGGTGTTGTTGTACGTCCCGCCAGCTCACTTTGTGTCCTGGCTTACTTTAAAGGTCAAGTCACGTAATAGCAAGTTAATTGTAAGCTAATACACATTTAGTCAAATTCACCAAATATCTCCTCGCATTTCGCTAGCTTACCGTTCTCTGTGGTGTACACGTAAAAATGAACATTATATTATAATAATGTATAATTATACACCTACCTCCTCAGACTGTGTGTGTGTGTGTGTGTGTGCGTGTGTGAAAAACAGCAAAAAACAGCTTGAAACTGAAATGTTTGCAAACGGTGTGTCCGCCACGCCGCTCTGTCTCCTGCTCGCCCTGGCAGGGAGTGGAGCCGGCGTTCAAACGATAACTTCCTTCCTGCGCCTGCAGGGGGAGCCGAGCTCCTTTGTCTGCAGATGATAGTGCTCCCTGTTGGCTGGAGCGGCCGATTGTACTTCCTGTGTTCCTGGACACACTGTGTGTGTGTGTGTGTGTGTGTGTGTGTGTGTGTGTGTGTGTGTGTGTAGGTGTGCGTGTGTGTGTGTGTGTGTGTGTGTAGGTGTGCATGTGTGTCTGTGTGTGTGTGTCTGTGTGTGTGTAGGTGTGTGTGTGTAGGTGTGTGCGTGTGTGTGCGTGCGTGTGTGCGTGCGTGTGCGCGTCTGTGTGTAGGTGTGCGTGTGTGTGCGTGTCACCATTACAAAGTATTCTATTTTGTAATGGTGTAGACTTCTTTAGGCCTAAAGGCTACACCATTCAGGTGTCGCCTTTGGTGGACGCTCGGCAGTACCTCTGAGTATCCCCTAGGGGACACCGACCCCTTGTTGAAGATCTCAGCACTGTACCTTCTATGCTGTTATCGTGGATGTAGTGGTGTCATGCTGTGCGCGGTGGAAGTCGGGAAGGACATATATTGTATTACTGTACACAAGTATATCTTGGTTGCTCGACAACCAAGATATCCCAGAGGAGAGATCAGATCGCGGGCCATCTTCTGTGGTAGCTTCAGGTTTAAATAATATGCTGTTCAGCCATTTATGCTGTTTTATACTGTATTCAACTACGAACTGTGCATCTGCGGGTCGCACTCCATTTATGACTTCGTAAAAGCAATAAACAATACTTGCTTCAGTCAGATGTCTAGAAATACAAGTTGACACAGCTGCTGAACGCTTCTGAAATGTTTATACAATAATGTCAAACTAGATGTTTTTCAATTCTACACCCTTTGATGATCTTCATTGGGGATACTGGGGTCAGATATTTGTCACAGCATGACAATGGCTGTCCTTGTGTGGTTCCTCTTATGGCCAGCAGAGGGCGGCAGCAGCACATTTTTAAAGCTTCTTTCAGCATTTTTTGCAAAATTCACATCTTTATGAACAGCTGGCGTTTCTGTAACTACCTATTAAAGTCCTGTTAAACTATGGGGTTAACTGCAAAGGTGCACACATGCACAAACGTGCGTGCACGCACACACACACACACACACAGACACACTTCAAGCAAATGATCGAGATTTTTAGGAATTACAATTAAATTCTGTTGAATCAGAACACTTTTCTGCAACAATCCTGCCTTATTTCACAAGCAGCCTTCTGTACTCTGAACCCATAGTCAGGAAAACATCTGAAAGTAACTGATACGCACTTGCCAGTAGGCAGTATCAATGTCTACTCTTGAATAAGTAATTGTTCCTCGTATGAAAAGAAGCATAAATAATATGGCATTACCTGGATTATATAGTACTACACACACACACAACATGCATTGAATGTTGCATAGATGCACATTTTCAAAAGAAACAACTGCATTTCTGGCATTAGTAGGAATCATCTTGCGTGTATATAATATGGAATGTTTTAACCTGTTACAGTTTGGTTGACCTACTTTTAGCCTGGTATGGAAATGCTCCAACTGCACGCTCCTGACATTTACTGTGCGAATAGGAACTCATGTAATTAGTTAAAACACTTTAGTCTAATAGCATTACTTTAAAGTTATCGATAACCAAGGATGAGGATATTCTCCCAGGCAGATTAGCTTGTTATACAGGTTTATTATATAAATGTATTGCTATGCCAGATATTTATTTGCTTTGGCACAAGACAGAGATCAACTTAACTAAAGATGAAAGGGCAAACATGTTGTTTTTCTTTGGATGGTGTCAACTCACCATGAAGAAAAATAGAACTCCTATCTAGATGCTAGACAACCTACATTATTTATAAGACAGACATTCTGCATGAGTGCAAATAAATGACCAAATAACCTACTGAGCATTGTCACATAGTGAGCTTTTCTGTCATGTTCCCAAGTGCATATATACAGTTTGACCCATGTAGGCATTACAGTAAACATATGTATGTATAACATACAGTTTATTCACAGACTAGAAAGGGTGGGAGGGAGGGAAGATAAATAGGAGAGAGAGAGAGAGAGAGAGAGAGAGGCCACAATTCTGACAATTAGGAATTGGCTGAATATATTTTTAGATTTAAAGCAAAGATATAAAGCAGCTCCCTTTATTCAGTCAAGCAGTAGTCTCACGTTACATAGGAGACTGTCTCTAGTCTCAGCTTCTTCATCAGTACTACGTCACATAAGGGACCGTCTCTAGTCTCAACCTCCTCATCAGCACTACGTCACATAAGAGACCGTCTCTAGTCTCAGCCTCTTAATCGGCACTACGTCACATAAGAGACAATTTTACCAGCATTAGTCAGTAATAAATTGTCTGGTCTGAATAATTTTGTACAATTTGTTTTTAATCTGATAAATGGCTGTGTGCCATGTGGAGGGGTGGGAGAGATATGGGATTCAATATTCAAAAACGTTTTGTGATTCATTTATTCTATATTATTCTGTTAATTCATTTGTTTAATAGCCTGAGATGACCCCTGAACAGTTCTGATTTCTAAAGAGAGAACAGCTGCAGTGGATCAGATCCCGCTGGTTTGGAGAAACATCACATGACCCGAGGTTCTTCACTGTCTCTCCTTTGCCAAACGTCATGCTGGCTATTGCCAAAACATCATGGCAAATAAACTGCATTCACACAGCTTTCTAACACACACATACACAGCCTGTCTAACACACACACACTACAGCCTGTCTAACACACACATACACTACAGCCTGTCTAACACACACACACTACAGCCTGTCTAACACACACTACACAGCCTGTCTAACACACACATACAGAGCCTGTCTAACACGCACGTACACTGCAGCCTGTCTAACACACACGTACACTACAGCCTGTCTAAAACACACACACACTACAGCCTGTCTAACACACACATACACTACAGCCTGTCTAACACACACGTACACTGCAGCCTGTCTAACACACACACACACTACAGCCTGTCTAACACACAAACACTACAGCCTGTCTAACACACACATACACTACAGCCTGTCTAACACACATACACTACAGCCTGTCTAACACACACACTACAGCCTGTCTAACAAACACATACACTGCAGCCTGTCTAACACACACTGCAGCCTGTCTAACACACACACACACTACAGCCTGTCTAACACACACGTACTCTGCAGCCTGTCTAACACACACACTACAGCCTGTCTAACACACACATACACTACAGCCTTTCTAACACACATACACTTCAACAATGAGTTACGCAGGGCCAGACAGCAACATTTATCGGGAATGATCAATAACAATATTAACAATACCCACACCTTATTTGTCATGGTTGACAAGCTTACAAACCCAGTAAAGCAGATAGCATCAGAACT
>JAODTR010027763.1:0-15000 GCA_025399935.1 Amblyopsis rosae
TATACTTTTTATAAAATGATGGGTGATGTGGGAGAGTTTAAGAGAGTGTGGGATTATAAAGGAGCATTGTTTACAGTAAATGATGATGGGATTATATTTTCTATGTAAAGAATAACATGGAAACATAAAATGGAATATACTGTTGGTTAATTAAAGTTGTGTTAAAACTCAAAACTCTCTCTATCTCTCTCTATCTCTCTCTCTCTCTCTCTCTCGCTCTGTGTGTGTGTGTCTATGTGTGATTGAGTGTGTGTTTTTTAGGGGAAAACCTCCAAGCTGAGTCAATAAGGTCATTTAATTCTGGAAAGCTCCGTTCTGGCCCAGAACAACGCAGCAGTCCCCCCTCCCGAGACCCCCGCCCGGCTCTGAGCTGTCATGAAAGAGATAAGGTGAATACATGACAGAAAAGGCGGTGTCGTGTTGCGTGCTATGTGAAAGGAGGAAAAAGTCACAGTAAAGATACAAAGCAGATTTTCGTAAACGACACGTCAAAAACGCCAAATTGGTCACAGGCCTCTTTCGGGAATGTTCTCATGACAAGAGCGTATTGTGTTTTTTATTGATGTTACACCCCTTGGCTACAAGTTCACCTTCAATTTATCAAAATATATAAGTGTTTGAATTGTACGAATCCAAAACATTATCTGTCTAAAATAACCAAGAAATACTAAACATGCTGTGTTTTCTGACAAGGACTTCTATCTACTCTCATTACTGTTAACCACCTATTTGTGTTTTCAGATTAAATATATGTATGGAAGTTCTTGCGTAGAGAAAGCATTGCCCTGCATTTAACAACAGGGGGCGACATTGTATTTTAATTTTTCCCTCACTGTTTGCTTCTCTGCATGCCTGATAGCCACCTTCCCATTCTCCCATGTGAATTACCAGTGTCCTCACCCAACGGTTTTGAGTCATCCAAGGAAAACAAACCAACGCGACCAAAGGGCTCTATTACTGGAACGTGGCTTTTTGTTACGCCCACAGTGACCCAACATCTTTTCAACAGGTGCTGAAAATATGTGGCGTGAACCTTTTCAGAACTTTTTCATTACTGCACTCACATTACTGTCTTTGAAATGTTGTTTGAATTATTGCAGTTTATGCAATTACACTGGATTTGATTTTGTTGATCCAATGACTTTAATACAGTCAATGAAGTTTATTTGTTACTTTAATAGAGTAAATTAAGTTTATTTGTTACTTAACCTTATAGTATTCATCTTTTTGTTGAAACGGATAAATAATACATTCCTTCACAAATGTGAATAAAACAACAACATACTAGTTTGAGGAAAGTGTTTTTTTTTTAACCAAAACGCTAATATTTCAAATGCCCTTCTATGTCTTGACCTAGCTGTGACTCCCAGCTGTATTGTCGGCTATTGTTTGATATTAGCGGGTAATCTTCTCTCACGGTAGACAAGGCAGCTCTGCAGCAAAACATCTTAGCTTTGCTGACAGATCACACGGCTACTGCTAATGTGGATCTTGTTATTCCAAGGGCACCCAGAGGAGTGTTGTAGCCCCACAGAGGGCCTCCATCGCCGGGCTGCTATCGTCCCACATCAGCCACAGGCTCCTTGATGTGGTCTGGGAGGACATGACGGGGCTGAGCGGGGCCTTAAGTGATCAGTCGCGTGGTAACATCTGAAACCTATTTCCCCACAATTAAAGAGAGGGAGAAACTATCAGCACCAAACATCGCTCTGTTTCCACGGCATCCACTCAAACACTGTTGTGTGTGTGTGTGTGTGTGTGTGTGTGTGTGTGTGTGTGCGCGCACACGTGTATGTGACACACCTCCCCTTTACACACATACACACACACACGACGCACACACGTGTGCACAAGCGCATATGCATGCACACGTACCTACAGACACACACACACACACACACATACACAGACGTTCTCACCGTAAACAGCGACAGAACATTTCCAAATGTGTTTGTTTATCAAGAAAGCTGCTTGGCACAGGCAGAGAGACAGAAAGAGGGGAGTTCAGATAAGAAAAGGACAGGGATGCAGACAAAGAGAGAGATAGAATGGAGGAGGAAGAATTAACATGGGAAGATAAGAACCAAGAAAACAGGAGAGCAAAAGAGAGCGAGGAGGGGTCTTTTAGTCTCTAAACCCTTCTCATGTGGCACACTATCTGTGTGCGTGCGTGCGTATGCGTAAGCATGCGCGTGTTACTGTAGCAGGCTGAGCGTGATGAGCTGCTCCATCTGAATGCTCATTGGACATCAAACACAATAATGCACAGAGAGTGAAGCAGAGCTGATTGCTATCTCCAAATGTAATCAAACCAATTCAAGTCACCCAAACACACGCACATACAGTATTCTACCTCCCATCTCTCTCTCTCGCTCTCTCTCTCTCTCTCTCTCTCTCTCTCTCTCTCTCTCTCTCTCTCTCTCTCTCTCTGTCTCTCTGTCTCTCAAGGCCAAATCCATAGCACAGACCGCACTCTTCCCATTTTGTGAACCTCCATTCTGATTCAGATCGTTGCTTGTGGTGTGCTTTAGCCATGCCCTTGGCCTGGGGTGTACGGCACAGTCAGGGAGCTGGCTCTCTCCTGTGGTATCGGTGGTCGGCCATTTTACAAACATCCTCCAGGAGAACCTGTCAGCAAAGTTTCTATCTCCCCGGGCCAAGTACTGCAGCTTCCCATGATCCTCGGCTTCCATTGGTCAGGGTGACCTACTCTGAACCCAAACATGACCTTCTGGAATAACCTGAGGTTTCTGGTGTGTTTGTTATGAACGAGGCCTAAGATATGATAGCATCAGACCTGGCAATTGCTGCATATCATGTTTATTGAGTTTCTGGGGTGAGTTGATCATGTGTGATCATCTCTGGTTCTGATTCGGAGTCTCTCAAATGACCTGAGCTCCAAAATGAGTTTTTGGTAGAACTCTTGATATGTTTTTCGCCATGCGCTTGCCATCGGTTTGCAAAATGAATTTATGAATTGGATGTAAACTAGAACTGACTAAATATCATGTTCGACATGGTCATATATCTTTTGCTCTGATAATCTTTGGTTCAGTGGAGTTGGATCGTGGATCTTCGTATGCGGGTGCATGTGTGTGTGTTATGGCATTATGAGTTTCACTGACAGAACTGTTAATTGACTTGCCGTTTGAGAGTCACAGTCATGCTGAACAGACGAATGGTTCTCTGGTGGTTTTTAGTTTGGCAACGAAGACCTGTACTGTTTGTGTGTGGGCATACATCTCCTTGGCCTATGATATTTTGTTGGTCGTCACTTCAAAGAGGCACATTTCAGGCCTTTTAAGATACTTTTATCTTTTGCAGTTCACCACAGCAAATGAAAAAGAGAACTAGGATGATGCACAGACAAAAGGCAGTTTGTGTGTGTGTGTGTGTGTGTGAGAGAGAGAGAGAGAGAGAGAGAGAGAGAGAGAGAGAGAGAGAGAGAGAGAGAGAGAGAGAGAGAGAGAGAGAGAGATGCTTAAAACAAATGCAGTTTAACAAAGAAAGTGGCAGATACAGTACAGTATGCTGTATAGGGTAACTTGACGATTTCAAAGATGTTTGTTTATATTAGAGATGGTTACATTTTGGGTTAGGGCAATGTAAGCATTGAACACATCCCATTTGGAAATGTGTGCATTTACTACTGCTTCTATAGAGTTACATAATATAGCCAGTATATTTGTATGATTATTTTACTTTTTCTTAATTTAATTTTCATAACATTTGTAGCATTGTTACATCTGTGTAGCAAAACATTGTTTAATATAGCTTGCTTCCCATTCCAGGGGTATGAAAACCACTGCAGTAGCTAGTTCCCAAAAAAACAACAACAAATAAAACCACAGCCATCATCAATGAGAATTCTTACTGCTTATCAAAGCGTAGTGTTGCTATCCAGGAATGATAGGACTCTTCGTCTCTGAAAACACCACAGGGAGAGGTTTCTTTCACCTTTGACCTTTTGTAACTTGGCAGCGGTCTGCTATCGTCTCCCATTGTCTTCCTTGGGAATAGGGAGGGAAGCTGAGGAGCATGCCATCAATTTGTGGCCGGGGGAAATCCAACCTTTGAAAAAACTGAATCCAAACTAATCTGATCTGGTTTAGAGGATGGGGTTGACTTGAACGGTTTAGTACACGGCTGACATTTTGAATGTGATTTCCAACATAAAACACTGTGGCTTGTTTTATGAACATAAACAATTATATATCTGCCCATGTGTTCACATGCATGAGAACAATCATATGCAAATAATACTAAAGATTCTAATGTCAATCCTTTGAATGAGATCTATCATTACAGCAGGGTTAAATAATGGCAGACTAGATTGGTTTGAAAGTCTTATTAAGTCCTTGCCTTTCTTTAAAGCTTCTACTGACGAAGGCATTTTAGGTTTGTCAAAACAAAAAAAGTAACAAATCATTGCTTTAATGGTCTGCTCTCTAATACTCCCACTGTACAGTATTCCACAGTGTATCTTTTCTGTCCTGACATCCATATTATAGGTTAGAATTTTAGTGAATAAGTGTGTGTTTATCCGGCGGGCCCCCTTTGCGTGGTCATATGAAACAGATTTACCTGGGCAGGGCCGGGAGGGAGAAAGAGAAACAGTTCAAAGAAGAGATGTGTGTATGTGTATGAGTACTGTATGTGCATATGTGTATATGTGTGTAAGTGTATGAGTACTGTATGTACATATGTGTATATGTGTGTGTGTGTGTGTGTGCGCTTCGGGCCTCCTCCAACCCCTGATGCTGACTGGCAGGTATGTCATAAGCTCTGAAGTCAAACATCCTTGATTCTCCAGTTCAACTTTAGGGCATGTCAAAGTAAAGCTTATTACGCATGGCTTTGTAGGGAAAAGGAATGCTTGAAAGGTCACTTACACTAATGCATATATATGCATGGAGACACACATCCAGTGCATATATACAGCCTGTGCACACATACTCTCTCTACAGTATGCAATATGTCTGCCTTTGCATTTATGCACGCACACACACATACACACACACACCCACACCCACACACACGCACACACACACACACACACACACACACACACACACCCACGCACACACGAACACGCAGACCCACAAGCACACGCACACCCACGTGCGCACACACACACAGGGTAATCAGTAGTCATTATAAGAAGTAACAGCATGATGCTTGGCCACACGTTATGGATGCATTAAAATGTATTATAGTTAAGACATCCTCATCTGGAGATTATCTCTGTTGGATGTGCAGTGAAAAGGCATATTATTTCCAATTAGGTGATGTCCCAAGGTACATCACAGATCTTTGACACATTTGAAGATTAATGCATGTATTCTGGTGTACTCTGTATGAGGCCTTAGTATGGGAACATAGTCCATGAGCTATGGACTGTGAGACAATTATGTAGATTTGTTGACAAGGAGACACCAAAGATATTAATAGCAAAGATGGATTTCAATGGAAGCAAAAATTGAATGCTTCTGATCTCTTAAGGAGGGCATGTCACTAAGGGCATTTTGTTGTGGAGGCTGATGTTGGCAGCGCCCAGACATCTACATCTACCAAGCAATGCCTGAAACAAATTCAGCGTACCAATACACTGTTCATTGCAAAAATACCATTTGTGGCCTTTGGTACTTGATACCCATTTAAGCCACCAGAAAGAAATAATGGAAAATATAATGGTAAAATACGTCGACCTCACCATTGATCTGCATGGAACACAGGATTGTTCTGATCTGCATAAAGGGTGAAAAGCCATCCCCCCTTCCCCGCCCTTAGATATTGAATATGGAAGTGCTATCCGCTGAACCCTGTCTCTTTCCAATCTCTCTGCAGACACCAAATCAGAATTGTATGTCCTCATCATTTATTAAATAAGTTTTCCCCGCCAACAAAAATCCATGATGAGAAATATTGAGAAATGACAAAATACTGTATTGTTAAACACCTGGCCATATCTGTAATTGCCCTGAACCAGAGTCTTTTCCACAAGTTGTTTTCCACTTGCTTAGTCATGGCTGAACACAAACATTTTTATACATATTACACTTCATTTATTGTGACTCTGTTGTGTGATTGCTTGCTCCAGTATAATGCATCCACCCATTAAATTGAGTGAATGCTATTTTTAGACTTTTTCAAATGGAATTAAATTAAATATAACTTAATTTAGCTTTCATTTCAACCAGCATGTCAGATTGCTAAAATCGTTGATTTATATGATTTAATTAAAGTTATTTAATTTGATTAAAGTGAATTCTGTTTATTTAATATATAACTTGTTCAATATAGAACTGTCCATTTTCTAACAGTCATTTTGGATGGAATTTTTCTCTTTTTGAGCTTAATATTCAGTTTTGTTAACGTGTCCTAGGTCACATACGATTGGTTACAGTCCAGTCTATTATATCACAATTGGGGCCAAATCTGAATGTCTTGATTTATATGATGTTTCTTTCAGAGAAGAGGTTTGGCTAAATTATATGTTAAGATTTCAATTCCAAAATTAGTCCAGCGCTTCAAACAAGACAACTGACCACACAACTGGAAAAGAAGAGTATTTTATGACCTTAAACATAAAATGTCTAATAACAAAAACTGTAGTTTGGACAGGGAAAGATGGGGAGCAAAGAACATAATCTTTACTGTTCCTTTTTGTTTCTGGAACCACAACATATTGGGGTCAGTTTATTTATTTATTTTATATTATGTTATACTGTTTACAGTGTCAAATGTATTAACATTTATTTGTTCTGTTTTAGTATTTAGCGTATAAGCAATGCCTTAGCTAAATGCTAAGCTAACATAGACGCGAGAAGGTGGGTGCTGAGGGTGCTGCAGCACCCCCAACTTTTGACGGGCTGGAGCTGTAGTGCAAAGTTGTTATAGGCCCCGTGTCCAGTTGTGTCCACATACAGTAGGGCTTTATTCTGCCTGCCAGTGTCTTTTTTCAATTGGTCCCGATAGAGCGTGTGCTGCCGCATGCAGCAGTCGAGAGAAAAAGCTCTGCACCAAGAGTCGTTTTTGAGAGCGCTCCGTCTTTTTTGTGTGGCAATCTTAGTGCTTCTAGTTGAAAATATCTGAACTTTTCAGATACTTTTCAGATACTGTTCAGATATTTCAGATATATAACCTTCCATTATATAATTACCAACGGCATCTTAAAACTCATTAAGTTATACTGAATGGTTTGACCGTATTACCTCATTTGGTGTTTCATGTCGAGTTCTGCGATTGCCTCCAAATGACAACGGTACGCTGACTGGCATGTCACAAATAAGTAGCCTAAATAGCCATGTGTTAAACTATTTTGTAGGCTATGTTCTGGACGGTGTGTTGCCAATTTTACGTAAACATTCAATATAGGTTATTTTTTCAGTAGGCTGCTGTATTTTGTCGGGAGAGCGACTACAATATACTATGATTTCTTTCTTCTTTATTTTCTATATCTTGCGGGGGATACCTTCGGATCATTCTATTAATTACATTATTAAAAAAATACGTAAATAATTCACTGTCTAGAATTGTCTAGACAGTGAAGTTGTCTTCACGCCCGCTGTAAGTTAGACACCTTTATTTAACCAGGTAAAAGACTCATTGAGATTGAAATCTCTTTTACAAGAGCGACTTGTCCAAGAGGACAGCTTAAAATGTACACATACAACATTTAAACACACAATGTCCACCATTCAATTACAGTACCACAATAAATGAAAAACATGAATCTAACAGTCATAGTCAAGCTAATACACTTTTTGTCAAATTCAACAAACATCTCCCCGCATTCTGCTATCTTACCGTTCTCACACAGCCCTAGCTCCATAAATAGGAACATAAACCAAGTGGTGAACACCGCAGTAGCGCTATGTTTTGCTTCACAATGCATTTCTATGTGTGAGGCGACGCCGCGGAGGACCACGGAGCGATACTGTTTCGATTTTAACATTGAGTTAGCAAGAATGACTGACCCTGCCTTTAATTAGAAATGGTAAGTGGTGAGGGGAAGGGTGAGCGGGAAAGGAATGGCAAAATAATGTATAGGCACCCAATATGGTTCATTCACTTTTCCATCAGCCTCCACCTTGTCTGACAACAGTAGTGATGTAGTGACAGCATGGTCATAACACTGGCCTGTTTCTCATGATGTTTTTAGCGCTCATTGGGTTTTACAACGTTACACTCTATTTGGTGTTAGTTCCTTTTCCCTGACATTGCATTAGCATTACATTACATAACTGATGTCTTTGCCATCAATAACAGGAAGTCATCTATTCAGTTAGCGAGTCTCACTTTTATTCTGGTGCATCGCAGCACTACTCTGTTGTAGTTGGTACATAGCATCCCACACCTTGGGGATCAATCCAGCAAATACATGGTAAATAGATACATTAATAAATGTAACTGAGCTCATACCTAAAACCAGGCCCCATAGGAAGCATATAAGCCATTAGATCAAAAACAATACCTTTATATAAACTATGTATTCATGTTTTGCTATTGTAACATTTTACTGACAGTTTTCATGACATGTATATGGAGCAAATTAATTTGTATGGATTCATATGTATTTGCATGTATTCATATGTGATGTATACATACTGCAGAATGCATACTGAGGATTATAACAAACAATATAGTTTGAAGTAGTTGGTAAGGGCGCAGTAACAGTCAATTTTTTACATCAGCACCTTGATTCAGCAGTCCCACACAACATCCCTAGATTACAGGAGTCCTTGTCTTTCATGTTGTCGATAAACCTTATTAATACATCGCATTGGCCTGTAGAGGGAGCACTTCTCCAGTCACCAACACCTACAGTATCTCTACCGCAGCTGGCTCAGAACACCTGCTCTCCAGATGGCAATGCCACGAGAGAAAATGATCTTACAAACATTGTGGAACTTCTTCCTGGTATATTTATTTTTTCGTTGTATATCAAAAGCAGTTTGATTACCTCCTTTTTTCTCAGGAAAACCATTCTATTTAATCTTTCTTTTTCCTACCGTATTTTGTGAAGGCAAGTTTTTGAAAGCACTGGGGGAAGCCCTATTCCTTGCTCTATGTCACTCCCTTCGCCACACTTAATGTATCACCTCAAACAAACTGGAAGGCTTTTAGAGCTATACCATTTGTGTAATTTATTAGAGATGCCATACAATATGTCAGCTATCAGATAGTCAGGTTATCTGTGAGCTCTGTGAGAATATGTTCTGCATGCTACCCCCTGCCTATGTTTTTCACAGCGCCTAGTTTTCTGAACAATCACAGACTTTCCCATGATTGGTCTGGCGAATTTTCGTGCCTGCCAATCATGAGCACACAGGGTTGGGTTTTTGGTTGTTGATTTACAAAACCTTGCTCTGCTCTGTATATTTATAGCACTCAAATGCTAGCTACAGCAGCTTTAAACAGAAAATAATTAGTTTTATTGCTTATTTTCTTCACTTCAGTAAGTAAATGTGGTTGAATGGTGCAAATAATCTATTTGATCTTTGGCGCTAAAGAGGGGGTTACATGACACAAGCAGAACTGTTGAGTCATATAATGATTCAGAAGGGACTAAAACACCTAAAGACAAATGATACTGTGGATGTAATGATGTTTCGAATAATATGACAAACATTGTAAAAAGTTGGGCACTCTTCTGATGGATTACCATCAATGTGTCCTTTGGTCCTTCTCTGAAGCCTGTATGTTTTCCTTAAATGGTTGTTGTCCAGAAGCATGGCCTTTGCAATGGTGCTCATACAGTATGTATACTCATATTGCCCTGGCAGACAATACTGTAAGTGCCCTAAACGTGCCAGAGAAATATGGACATTTGTTAAGAGAAATAAACGGAGAGAGAGGAATATAAGGAAAGTGTCCATAAGATACTTTTTAAAGGGGAGAAACAGGTATGTATATTTAGCTTGTCTAATTAGTCTGAAATTAACAAGTGTATCCTTTGGAACCATTTGGAAGGAATGCATCTTCATATTTTAACATAATATATGAAGTTCAAATCAGGAATACTTACCTAACTGAGCTATTGGAAGTATTTAAACAGATGTGCTGGAGCATGTGCATGTTTTTGACCCATGTGCGCTTGGTTTATTTCAGGATTTCACTCCATTCTCAGATAATAAACGAGCAAATGAATGAGTACACGGTTATATTTATATGTTTTTATTTTATTTTATTTATTTCATTTCACCCCCCCTTTTCGCGCCACCACAAAATGGCACGCATGTAAAGGAAAGCAGATATGTCCAAAGAGAAGGCCAGGTCTTTAATATTTGTCAGGGGAGGGAAGCCACAGGGAGGGTGTTTCCCTCTGGCCAGGGGCCGGGCATGTGGTGACCGCTGCCTGCCTGCCTGCCTGCCTGCCTGCCTGCCTGCCTGCCTGCGTGGTTGCCTGCCTTCTCACTTCCCTGCCGGCTGCTGCTATGTGACCATGTTTGATCCCGGGAGTACCATCAGGTCCCTTGAAAAAGCTCAAACTCCAGCTTCCCCGGATCGGTTGACTCCTGGAAGCAGAACAGTCAAGTCAGCAGCGGACTGGCCCCCGATCCTGTGCAGCTGCTCGGAGCGAAGCACCGCGAGAACCGCTCGAGGAACCACTTGGGGTACCGCCACGGAACCACGTGGAGAACCTCTACATGTGTCATAGCCACAATTTACGGAGCTGTGTGTTGTGAAACAGATACATGATACCGCTACACTTAAAAAAGTTATTTTGGAAATGGTATAAGACGTAAGACTGGGAAGAATGGTTTAGCAATAGAGGGTTTACAGTGTACTGGCCTGACATGTTTTTAGTAAAGATCCTTATAAGAGTATTGTTTTGTGTTTATCCCAGTCATGCTTTAAGACAGAATGAAAACATCAGCAGGTATGCTTCATGCTTATCAAAGCAATCTGTATTGCATTTATTTTGACTTCCATTGTTTCACTTTGTATGTCATTCTCGAGAAGGCTGTGCCATCGCTCTCTCAGAAGCTCCGCCCCTCACATTGAAAACACATTACGAAGCCTAGGACATTGTTTTAGTAAGCATGTTCCCCACATGCTTAAGTTCCTACAGAGCCAGGGCTGCACTGGACTATATTGTTAGCAGGGAACGGTAAGCTAGCGGACTGCAAGGAGAAATTTGGTGAATTTGACAAAAACTTTATAGCTTACAATAACTTACTATGCCTTTAATAGGAAGGAGCAAAGGTGAAAACTACAAAACATGCAGTATCTTCTACCAACTAGCAAAACAACTGCTAAGGATTCTCTCAAAGTACATGTATTATCAGAATTATATGAAACTAAATAGGACCTGAAAGCTTAACAGGAACGCATAGTGACTGTCGACTAGAAATAATAAATAAAGTAGTCCAGTATGTGGAATGATTGTAACATGGGATGGCTTACACTAGCCACAGCAGACACGAGCTGTATTTGAGTCATGCTGTTGCTATAAGGCACAACACAACATAGCACAACAAAAGACCAAACAACAGTGAAATAAATGAGCTATTACGTTGAATAAAGTAACTTCTTATAGGATTTGGAACAATGTTCCAATTGGCGCATGCTTTTGCTTTTCTGGTTGTCAATATAAATGTAAGTCACTATGCATAAACGCATCTTAATGTGTAATTGAAGAAATACACTGTACTTTAATGTATGTAAGGTAACAAAGAAAGTGAGAAAAATAAAGAAAGAAATGCCTTTGAAGGTCACAATATCTAAAATACATTTAAACACATTTACAAAATGTAAAATAAATCTGTGTATAATTCTACATTTTGATTTTAAATTTTTTGATTGCGTTATAAACACAGCAGTCATACAATAGCACGCTTAACCCAGCCGTACTTGAAAATACATAAACACAGAAAACAAAAAGCATAAACAGACATGATACGAGACATGTGAGCATAGAGGTGCAATACATAGAGGGAGAGATTGACAGTGATAGCGGTGTACCACAGCGGGATACCAGGGCAGCTCTTCCCAATATCTGCAGCAAATATTCCCAGGCCATCACCATGACACACACACATAAAACGATCAGCATAGGACACGCTGGCATGGCGCACACACACACACACGCGCACACACGCACACGCACACGCACACACACACACACACGCACACGCACACGCACACGCACACGCACGCAGGGTATTCCCAGGCATTTTAGTGCATGCATGGAACCATGTGTGAATTACCGGGATAGTGGCTCAGATCAGGGTCTCTAGGCATCCACCCTGACAACCCCTTAACCCACAAACACTCACACACACTCACACATTACAGCTACAGGTCAATTCACCTTCATCATTCACCTTCATCTTCAAGCTGTGTTTGCATCTGAACACGATTTCTCGTTACAAAGATGTTACTGCCACAGTTTAACCCTGTGGGGACCCGTAGATCTCTACTGTACATGTAGGCAAGAAAGAAAACACACACACTCACACACAGAAAGACATGCAGGCTAACCATGCACATATGGAACCTTGCAGGGGATCTGACCCGATCATATTTTCAGAGGAGACATTTTGTTGGTTGATTTGACTGTGGTTCAAGATGGTGAGAAAGTTATGGAAATCTAAAAAAAAATCTGTGGGAAAGGAATGCAAAGAGAATTTGAATCGTCATCAAAGACTAACAGTAGATGCCATAGTGCTAATGCTTAACGGATGTTGTCTTGTGTGTTTTGTGGCCGGTGGAGCTACTGTGTTACAATGTAATTCTAGGCACGGACTCAATGAAAGAAGCTTGCTGACACTGTGGTTGTCAAATATTCTATGCCAGGGCCCACAGACCCCAAACTCCCAACACCACATAACTGCATTTGCTATCTGTCCTGAAGGGTTATGAGGGTTCTGATGCAGTATATTACTGTTCTAGTAATATATCTGTCTGTCAGCAGCATGCTTCAGAAATAGGGTGTTTCATTGAAAAGCATGGCTTTTTAGACCTTTGCGGAATTTAGTTACCCACACATGCAATCACTGATTTATCAAAAGTCTATCTCAATTCCTACAAAATGCAAATTTTTTAAATATAGATTCAATGCCAAATGCTTTTATGCTAAGATATAATACAGCATATAAAGCATTTGGCAGGAGACTTTAGGGAGAAAATGCAAGTATGAATTAAAGTAGAAATAATAGTATAGGCGTACTGTAAATTAACATATCATATTTTGCTGGACATACAGTAGATAAGCAACACAAAAACTGCTAGGCTGTTTAAAACTCCCCTAACTCCAGTTTACCAGCATGTTTTTAAGAAGACTGATTGTGTGATGGTGACCCTTTTTGACCCTGTTGGGGACCTGTAGGGCATACTGCTAGGTAAAGTCTTGTGACATTCTCTGTCTGTAATTAAAGCAGTAAATAATCTGCTGATGGTTGCTAGGTGTTAATGGTGACTTTATGGGGCCAATAATATGCAGCTGCTCCCTCTGGGCGAGTTAGGCAGCTACTTTGTTGATGTAGCTTTCAGGCACAAATGCATTAGTTCTAGCTACAGTACATCTGAAAATTTGCCACTTCTCTAATAATGTGGCTGAATAATATACATTTAATAATGCATAAATAGCCAATAAGACCACTGGTGTGTAGTTTTTGTGAGCATGTGGTAAGTAATATATGGCACTGAGCTTAGCTAAAGGTAAAATAAGTGATGCTGAAGAAAGATTGTTGATATTTGAACAAAAACACCTCTCCCTTCAATGCCATAGGGGGCTCCCTCAGAATTGGACACCCGTTGCCAAGGCTAAGACTGCTCATCCTTGTGTTTCCAATTTACAGAGCCAGGATTGTGTGCAATAGTTGTAGGCCTATGTTGTGTCTCAGCATGCACAGAGAACGGACAGCTAAGCTATAATGATTGACATTAAGCTGACGATGCCTTAACATCCGGTTCTACAGTAGGCTAGCAGGCTTCTGTCCAGCAACCAGGCCGTGCTATATTGATAGCACCCAGTGGGGTTAAGTAACCATTTGACTCAATGGAAATACCGACCAGACCGTCAACGGTCTACCCCTCTGTCTGGACTTTGGTCCGCTCAATAAGAACCTCATGATACCACATGTGTGCACACTCTTGTAGGGTTGCTATGGCTACGGCAAGACCCTCAGTTTAACTATGGCAAGCCCACAGAGATCAAAATGATAAATCTGAAATGTACATAATTTCCGTACAAGTTGCACTATAGGAATGTAAGTTTGATATTATTATAAATAAGCAATTCATAAAAACTACTTATCAGAAATATTGTGTTGGTAAATAAATGCAGTTACAAAAACAAATACAGTACATTTTAAATACACTTTTTTATTATAGTCCAAGTGTCTTTAACATCCCCACGCTCAAATACTCCAATGAAAGAGATGCACTTTTGAGTCTGAGCCATGACCCACAAACTACTTGCCACAAGCTTGTTTGTGATTCAGTAGTATAAAAAAACAACACTACAATGTATAAAGTATTTTATTAAGTGCTCTGATGAAAAATGGTCAAAATAGCCCCCTTGTCCATTCCCTTGCACTTTTTGTTTCTCAGTGTCTCGGTACCCAATGTTGGGAACCACACAAGACGTTTGTGTCTACAGGAAATATGGACCTCGCCATCAAGCCAAGTTGGAACCTCATTTAACCCTTGACATTTTCCAGCCTGTGATTGGCCAAAAAAGTAATGACTCATCACAGACATAGAGAAACACTTCCCGTAAAACCAAGTCCCTTCTTTCCCGTAATGTTTTTTTGTTTAATAATGTCTTACAATGGTGTTTAGTCGGTAAAAATGCTAGCAGTCATAAATGCAGTGCATATATTTTACTGGAAAAAACTTACCAAGAAAAGCTGAAGATTGTTATTTGTTATGTGCAAATGTATCAAATGTCATGTTTCACTACAGTGACCTTATGTTAAACAGTCTCACCTTGCCTGGAGTAGAGCTTTTAAAACAGTTGACCCCAGCCGTTTTGTAACAAAATGACTG